>CAJHUC010001934.1:0-72808 GCA_905146915.1 Ostreobium quekettii
CAAGACAGCAGATGGGCAGAAGTTTTGAACCAATTGGAATCTGCCCAAGGACGAGTCACCAGGATCGGGAATCGTGATTACCGATTGAACCATGGATTCATTGAAATCAAGTTGAAGGACAACACCGAGGACCGGCAACCTTGGAGATTGGTGGTGCCAGATGTGGAGGACGCCCGCAAGAAGATTATGACAGAGATACATGCAGTACCATATGCGGGACATCTTGGTTACCACAAGACACTCAAGAAACTACAGCAGAATTTCTACTGGCCAGATCACACAGTGGATGTAAGAGACTTTGTGCTGGGATGTGAGGTCTGCCAGTCAGAGAAGAGTGTCCACAAGTTGCCAGCAGGATTTCTTCAGCCTTTGCAACTTCCAGAGGAAAAATGGAGTGATGTCAGCCTCGACTTCATTATGGGTCTACCGGTCAGTGAAAGGAAAAACGATGGGATTCTCACGGTGGTAGACCGAGCTACCAAGATGGTACACTTAGTACTAGTCCAGCAGACCATCACTGCTGCTGAGACAGCTCGAGTCTACTGGGAGCAGATTGGACGACTTCACGGGATCCCCAGATCGATCGTCAGTGACCGAGATCCACGATTTGTGTCGAAGTTCTGGCAAGAATTCTGGAAGATTTTGGGTAGCAAGCCGAGGATGTCCAGCGCTCATCACCCCCAGATAGACGGACAGACAGAGGCAGCCAACAGGGTGGTAGAGCAAGTCCTCAGGTGTACGATCCATGGCAGTCAGGAAGTCACTCATTGGGAGAAATACTTGCCTATGGTGGAGTTCGTGATCAACAGCAGCGCATCGCCATCCACGGGGTACACGCCTTTCTTTCTGAACTACGGCTTTGAGCCAGTGACCCCGTTGGACTTGATCAAGGACATGGACCAGACCAACATTGAGGGGGTCAACGTCTTTGTCAACCGAATGAAGAAGACATTCAGAATGGCGATGCAGTCAGTTCATCAGGCTCAGCAGAGGCAGAAGCGTCAGGCCGATCAGCGGCGCAGAGAACAGAGGTTTCACAGTGGGGAACAGGTGCTACTCAGTACAGAGCATCTACAGTTGAAAAATGCATCTGTACGCAAATTGAAGCGACGGTTCGTAGGACCATTTGCTGTGGTCCGTCAGGTGGGATCAGTGGCCTACGAATTGAAGCTACCAGAAGGGTGGAGGATACATAATGTCTTTCACACCAGTTTGCTTCGACCATTCAGATCGTCTAGATGGTCCACCCCACAGGAGTCAGATGACGCCGAGATCGAGCCAGAGGCTGATGAACCGTATGAAGTTGAGAAGCTGCTGCGATGGAGATGGGCAGGACCCAGTGGCAGGAGGCATAAGGAGTTTTTAGTGTTATGGACAGGGTGGAGTATTGACGATGCCTCCTGGATACCTGCTGGAAATTTCACCTATGCACATGAACTTCAGAAAATGATCAAGAGGGATAAGCCCGAGGAAGACACTAGTATGGGATAGTGTGCTTTCGGGGGCGAAAGCTACCCCAAGGGGGGAGTATTGTGACGTGGCTGCTTGGGGTTAGGCTAAAATTGACATTTCTGAAGCGGCGGTTGGTCAAAAAAGTGCAAATACGGCAAAATCAGCTTATTCAGGAGCTCCTGATGCCAATAGCGACTTGAAACGTCCAATTCCGTGTAGAAACGGCGAAGTTATGGCCAGTTGAAGTTGCAATACTTTAGCATGGGATTCGGACCGGTAGATGGAAGCATCGGGGATTATGTGGAGCTGATTTAGGTGAATGGTGGACGGTGACAATGTGCCTGGACGCGCATTTGTCTTGTCTTGTCATGATGTGACCGCGATGGACCCGCGATCGGGCATCGCGCATGCGATATGTGCGCGCGCATGCAGTGAATCGTTGTAACATCTTTGGTCCACTCTCTGGCCTCCCGCGAGCCAGCGAACCACCACACCGCTGCGCCGCCACCTCTCGCTGACAGCAGACTCCGGGGATCGATCCCCGTTGAGCATTGGGCCCACCGCGCGACCACAGGAGCGACTGCCCCGGATACGCCCACCGTCCAAGGTGGAGAGGGCCGGCTGACCTCCAACAGCCGAGCTGCAGGGCAGGGCGACCCCAACGCCTCCGGAAACCAGCGGCTGCCGACGGGGCCGCAACAGATGAGGACGCCCCACCTCCCTGAGGGGGACGAATGTTACGTGCACTGGCCTGACGTGGGGGACGCCCTACTACTGGCCCTTGGTGTGGGGGACGCCCTGCCCAAGAACACTATCCTCAACACAGAGTAACCACTTTAGGATATGGGAGTAGGAGGGGTGGTCCCGCCTAGGTCCCCGTAAGGACCTAGGTGCCCAGCGAGGCGGGTCCGCGGCTCAAAGAGGGCAGGAACCCCACACCCATAGTCTTTTCGTATCAGCTACCCTCTCCCCAAACAAAGGGGAAGACCATTTCCATCCCTGTGCTAATCTAACCCATCTAAACCGGTTAGCCCCAAAAGTGAATCCAAAAAGGTGGGATAATATCTCATCCACCGGTACCCCAAAAAAAACGTCCTTCAGGTCTATCTTAATAAAATACTTCCAGGTGGGACATATTTCCCAAATTTTTCTCCATACATCCACCTGGGAAGTTCCCACACTAGCAAAATATGTGTTCAGCTTACAGAAATCATTAGTGAAGTGGTACGTGCCGTTCGGCTTCCTGATGGGGAGTAATGGTGACATGTAAATGTCTTCCCCAACTGATACCCTTTTCAAGTATCCCCTCCTGATATAGTCTTGCAGTTGGTCCCAAACCAACCGTCTGCCTGACACAGATTCAACCATGTACTGTGTCCTGACTCCACACTCAGGAGGGGGAGTCCACTGTACTTCAGAGGCACGAACAATCAACCTTCTCATAGGTTCCTTTACAGGATGCTGACTCAGGTCCCCTACTTCAGGAAATGATCCCATGACTTCCCTTTGAATCAGCTCCCCCATCACCTCAGTGTTCAGAACCAATACCACTTCCTTCACCCCTTCGGCAAACTGCTGAATCCGTACTTTACCCCCTAATACGTTCACCAAAACCGTTCGCTGGATCAACTAGATCGTCTCTTTCGTCGCATTAAAAATGTGCACCCGTAAACCCCCTCCTGCCATCACTACCAAGTCAGATACGATCCCTGGCTTACTAAGCCCACACGTCAGAGTAACCTTCCCTTGACACAGTATTTTATATGGTGGGTAGACGATTGTCACTTCCCCAGGCGGTAGAAAACACGCCTTCCCAGCCAATATCAATACTGATTACTCATTATTACTCCGTACTGCCGTTCCCCCTTTTTTATCCAAACTCCAGAGTTGTACAAGAGTAGCAACACCCCGGCGGTTATTCACCCCATGGTCAGTTCCACTTATTAGTTTTTTGAATCCGTACTCTCTCCATCCCTGTCCTTCACTATGGTGACGTAGGCAGAGCACTTGATGACATTGCCAGTCCTGAAATCCTTCAGCTCCCTTGACAGGCAGTCCACCCAAAGGCTGAGGACATGCAGCGTAGGAAACCCTATGATGGGATGCTTGACATCGGGGGATACCAGGAAATTCACTCCCTTGCGTATTTGAGAAGACGGTCCAATACGCAATGACGTCCGGATCTTCACGACGATTTGTCCCATCTTGCCGTTGAAGCCCATGATAGCAGGCATGTGTCCTTGTTTGTTGTACGGGATGCTCCTCTCCTCCACCATCCCTTGTGGCAGGATATTGACCTCTGAACCCGTATCGATCAAACACCGATCAAACTCCCGATTGTGGATCAGGGCAGCGGCAAACATCAGCGTCCTGCCGTCCACTTCAAACGGAGAATCCTCCTCAATGACGCCATCGGTTGTGGCAGCTGCAGAGCTGGTGGACAGAATTGCCTCCTTTCCTGTCAATGCCTCCTGTGAGGTGGCATTCATTTCCCGAATGATGGCTGCACGCCTCCTCTCCTGCTTCCATCTGCGTGCGTCAGCTTTGAACTGGGAAATCTTGTGGCGGATGCAATTTTGGGGTGGGAGGAAGCCAGCCTTGCATATCGGACATAGCCCCGCCTTGTCGGCCTTCACCTTCACATCAGGGGTTTGCATGATCTCAATCTTCGGTGGCAACTGTACACCCTCGCCCACCACCTTTGCCAGCATGTCTGCTAGATTCATCAATTTTTCCACCTTGGCCAGCTGCTTATCCAGGGTCGTCTCACTCCCCTTTTTTCCAGAAAGGCCCTTCCAGAATTCCCAGGTGTCATAGAGGGCTACGAAAACTGGAAGCTTCCAGAATGCTTTCCAGACCGCGTGGATCAGCTTCACCACTTCAGTCACCCGTCTCACGGTGGTCACGATTACGTTGAGGCCAACAAAAGCCACAATGGCGGCAATCAACTGGCCAAGGATGTTCATGTTACCACGGGCAACGTAACTCATCGTCTTCAAAGACTGAAGCATGTAGCCGTATAGGTTGCTGACAAACTCTGACGGTGCACATAACGCAGCATCCACCATATAGAGGACACATGTCCTGACCAACGTACAGTTCACAATCGAAGGCGCCACTAACGTCATTCCCGGTGACGACTCTTCTCCGTCCGTCTTGGGGCCTCCATGCGGTGTAGGTCCAGTGGTTCTCTCCTCCAACTCCATCTCTTCGCTGATCCACTCACGTTCAGCGCCCCACATGCCATCCCATGCCCGATGGAACAGCGACTTTCGGGATGGTCCTTTCGCTGACTCCTCCTGTACAGCTAGTACTAGAGTTGACATCTTATCGCTCATCTCCCGCAAGGCCGCACGATGTCGCCGAAGCTCTTCGCGTGCCGCCGCATTCTCCTTAGCTAAGGCCGCAATATGCCTGTCCTCCGTCAACGATTCTCCTCCTCCCATGAGAAGAGGCATAGAAATCGGTGGTTCTGACCCATCGAATCGCAGTCTTGATGCCTCGAAATCATCCTCCGAGGCAGACGGGCCGATCGTATCCGACACATCCTCCACCGTAAAGCAAGTCACCCGTCCGCATGACACGATGATCAGTCCCATGATGCATGCCCATGCTCCGAAACCATGTAAAGATCTGTGCCCGGGCACGGCACGACCCTTCGGGGTTGGCACAGCAGAATTCGACATGCGGAAAACACCATATACCGATTCACTGCGTCCAAATGCGATCGAAATCGCCACACACAGGACGCTGGGCTTATCCCTTCGCAGGGAACCACCCGCCCGACCGTCAGGTCCCAACCCCACTTCGTGAGGAGGCCCGTTCAGGTGCTCCGGTTGCAAGCAAGAACACTCTTACAGACCGGGGGCAGCTACAATGCGCACCCCCGCCACTTTATACATTACCGCAGTCAGGTTCATATGACAAAAAGAAAGGTCCACAAAAAGGTCCACCTAGGGATCCAGATCCTTCCCACAACCACACAACTGGATACCCTCTACCACACGACCAACGCACCGCCCTGCTGGTCATTTCGTCAGACTCCTTTGATCCCATCTTTCTCTACTAAGTCAACTTCAGCTCACCACCATCTCACAGCCACCCGTTCACACGTCCTCAGACCATCCCCTTGATCTCATATACGGTCTAATCGATACTTACATATCACATCAAAAATAATCCTGTCCGGCGGCCGCACCCAGCGCCATGCGCTGCCCCAGTCACCCATGCTTCTCTGCTGGTGGCGTCTCCTCACGGTCGAAGTCAGGCCTGGGCTTGTGCCCCTGAAACCATCCCTGGACTTCCGCCCGGACGGCATCGATCCTCCATGCCTCCTTGATCTCCATATCGCGCACATGCCACTCCCCAATCGCCCTTCGCAATGATGGCGAACGCAGGTCCTTCCTGGGAGGGGCCGGCGGCAACCGCATCAGGAATGCCCTGTCCGCCTCAAGCGCTTTCACACGTTCATCCTCCAGGAACGCCTCCTCCAATGACTGCACCTTCAATCGCTGGTGGAAAAAGTCATCGATGACCTTCAACCTGGCCGCGCGAATATCATCCTCAATCGCCTCCGCAGCCCGCCAAATCACCGGCTTGTTGTCAAGCAGCTGTAGCTGCGACAGCTCATTGTCCCTCCGAGCTGCATCCCACGCCGGCTTGAGACCCATGTAACACATGGTCTCAAACTACGCTATAATTTCCGTTCTGACAGCCGGCGCTAGCGGCTGCATATCCAGGGAGGTATGGAAGCCCATCCCGGTATGTATGACGGCATCGAAGATCTTCTGGTCGTCCGCCAGCGACTCCTCCCACACCGACATGAGAGCGCCATGCAAGTCTCACGCTCGCCTCCATTTCTTGTCTTCTTGGGGCGCTCCACTGGAACCAGACGCCTGTCCGCTTGGCGCCGCCAGCCGTGCCACCTGGAACTGCTCCAGCTGATGGCAGAAATCCCGCACGTCGTTTAGCCCCTGGAGAGACTGGGCATGGCGCCACTCCAAGACTTTGTCGATGCGGGAGCTGCCCTGAGAACCGGCCATCCTTGCGCTGCTTACAGACGACACTGAGGGCCTTCTCGAACGCACAGCGTGAAATCCGCATGGAATCCATGCGCGCTCGCCTCAACATCCTGTCTACCGCCCTCTGACTGACCATCAGTCCAATCAGTCACTTGTCAGGCCTCCGAACAGCCTGGTTCCCTGTGGCCTTCCACCGTACATCGAAAAAAACCCCTAGAAAACGCAATTCTTCATCAAATCAACAATAAAAACCACCATTCGATTGCTAATAAAATTCGGGATCTATTGGTATCTTGTCCTCCCCTTAATGACCACTCCATCCCTATAATGATTGCCTGGAAATCTTGTATGCTGGCTAGCCCGTTTCCGTGCTGCTCACGACAAAGTAACATACAGGTTAAATTGATGGTGCCCGATTCAGCCCGATCCTGCCAGCGATATCCGCGATTCCCTCATCACATCGCGCCCACGCCTTTCCCCCGCTAAGTCATCTCCGGGGCCCACCCGCGGAGCCGCGGAGCCAGCCATCCCACAACACCCCTCGCTGCCCCGCCCAGGCCTCCGGGCTGGTGCGTTTCACACACAGGGGCGCCGCCGCAAACCCTCTCCGGTCAGATCGGCGGGAGACCCCTCCTCCGTAATCCCACCGGCTCAGATTGCCGCAAGCGGCCTTACGCATAGTCCTTGCCCACCCGGACCATCGAGTCCCAGCCGCTCGGATCTGGGGTATTCGGGTTAGGGGCTCTGGACCGAAAGGCCCCCGCCCTGAAAACTTTACGGGCAAACTGAAAGGCCTCAGGGAGGCGGCGGTTTTCCCCCGGCGGAAGGGGGCTATCCCCTTACGGGGACGCGCAGCCACCACACGGCTGCACCCCTCCATCGCCGGCCCATGGATGCCCACGGGGCCGCCCGTCACAGCGATGGCCATTGCTCCAAATTCTCAACGCAGGGCCCTTCCCTGTCTGTCCCTGAGTGAACTGCGCGGGTCGCCTGTAGGCGGGCTGGTGTTGCGTAGTGTTGCGGGGACCCACCGTCCATGGGGGTGGCGTGGAGCCCCAACGGCTCATGTGGCTTCGGACGTGCTTCCCTGACTGCGCTGCTTAGTTGTGCTGGTTACGAGAGCGCATCGCTCGGGTTGCCGCTGAATCGGGCCCTGTTGCCATAGCCTGGGCTGCCGATACTGCCCTGGTAGCCTGGATGCTTATACGATCCCTCCCCGCCCGGCCATAGCTCCCCCATACGGGAGTCCCCTGCCGGTGAACTCTGGGCCTCACGGGGCACCAGCTTGACGCAAGTGAATGGTGCATTATTGAGCCATAATAGGCTCATTATTGGTGACCCGAGCAAAACCCAATTAGTGCGCGACATGCCTGGAATGCAATTACAGGACTCTGCTCGGGGGGAAAAAACTGCCCTTCACGCGCACATTTACGCTCGCTTCCACGTGGCGCCCAAGATGGGTTCCCATCGAGCCCAGGCGCCTGTCCCCGTCCCTGAAGGGCCACCCACCCTGCCGTCGCTCGTCCGCCCGGGCGCCCCACTCCTGGGGCGGCTGCCGCCATCCTCCGGCGAACGACCGGCGGGCGCCCAGGCGCGCAGGTCGCCCGCGGACGCTACCCTGCCACTCGGTGCCGCGGCGCGCCGCACTCCCGCTGCGGCGACGCGCGTCGACGGGCACGTTCCCATTCGCTGGAGCAGAAAACACGTGAGGCGGTACCTGATGCATCTCGCGCCGACGCGCCTGAGGAAAGATGGGGGACAAAAAGAAGAGGATGGCAGAGGCCAGGAGCTGGACGAGACGAGGTCCTTGGGGGTGATTGGAGTTGGGAATCAGCGCGCCAGCCTGCTGCGGCGTCGATCAAGTCCCCACCCACGTACGGCGGCCTGCGCGCTCATGGCAGCCTGCGAGGGGGGATTGTCGGAGGGGAGGGGGCATCACTTTGGGAATTGGGTCGGCTCGGGTCGATCGCTGGGGATTGGTCGGTGGCTTGCGTCGTCGGCGTGGCTCCGCGTTTGAGGCGGTGGCGGGTTCCGTGGCGGACGGCGCCCTTGTACAAATGCCCTGTCGCCTGACATCAGAGGGACGACAGGCAACACAGGAGGCCGAAGGTCGCCGGCGTTGTGGGATTCGTGCTGGTGCAGCGGCGAAGCTTGCTCCCGACCTGCGGCCGGCTTTGGGACCTTCCATCAGGACTGCGCTCAACCTCTGCGGCACTCTAAATTTGATGGCGTTCCCTGCATTCCGCTTTGGGAACGTAAGGGTGAATCACTTGTCGCATGCTGGTTCGTCAGGGTGACAAAACCCGGTGAACGTGGTGCATGGCCACGCCCAGCCCTTCCAGGGTGGTGCTGATGCTGATGATCATCGCGCATGGCGTTGCCTGTTGGCCTGTTGAGTGTGCTCCTGGCATCTGTATGCCAGTTCCGCGGGCTCTGGGACCACTTTGAGGGCGTGGACAGCAGATGAGCTATTGTCTACACTTACTGGCTTCCTCAAAGCACAAGAAGTGGAAAATGTTTGTGCAAGACTCCATGGGGCGGCAGAAAGTTCAGAGTTGATGTTTTCCCTTCCTTTGCATGCTGGAGAGTTGGATCGAAAATTTGTTTTCCTGCATCAAGTGTTCTGTGCCAGCAGTCTATTGCCTGCCTTTCACAGACTTGCTGCACAAATGTCATGTTGTGTTCTGCTGCAGACATGGCCACAACAGAGTCAGGGGTGTGCCCTGCTGGTCCTGCACTTTCCAAGCGAACAGCTATATGGGCTGCCTTGTGGATTCTTTCTTTGCAGAAAGTTTGTGGCAGCAGTGCAGATGCAGCACTGGGCGCTGGGCAAATCTTGCCAGGAGAATTTTTGGAGAATACAGCAGGTGATTTTGCCACATCGCTGACCCTAAATTCCCGCCACAATGCAATGGGTGTTGCACAGTGCATGTGCCACAATGAGTGTGCTTTTGAACCATACCCTGCTGAAAAGGATTTGCATTTTAATTGGACGCCAAACAGCGGGCACAGTCACCTTGTGCTGACTTTGGAACACAAATTGGGACGTCCACGATGCAACTATTCCCCTGTGTGCTACACATATACCTTTTCTCTCAAGGCCCTCAAAAGCGATCTAAGTTCCAGTGGTGTTTTGTGATCTGCTGAGCTTTTTTTTTCCAAATGTGGTTCAAGCACCCGTTGTGAAGCTGCCCGCAATGGCTGGATGCAATCACAGCAGTCAAGCCTATTGGATGCAAATTTGTGGTTGTGTGTGCAGTGGTTCGTCTGAGGTCATATTGCTGCTGTTCTGTTGTATTGCAACTTGCCAAAGGCTTTGTGGAACATCCCAAATTTTATTGTGTGTTTTTTGATCAGATGGCGGTTCGTTAAGCTTTCTACCCATTGACACCTGCCACCCCAGCACTGAGAATCAGAGCGTGTCCTGCAGCAGAGAAGGTTTCTTCATATCGGGTTTTGAGAGAACCATTTACTGGGTGAGCAAAATGCTTGCAGAATAGCCACCTTTGGGACGGGTTCCAGGTGGCTTCCAACATTGTGACATGGAAATACTACCAAAGTCATAGCCAATGCAGTTGTTGCCTTTGTTGGGAGTTGTTGGAAGGAGTTGTTGTGTGGTGTACTCTGTGACCAACATTTGCACAAGTGAATGGAATGCCCTATACAGGCATAGTTTCAGGACCTCATCTTGGAATCGGCACAGTTGGACACAGTTGCTGCTGACTGAAACTGCTGCAATATTGCTGAACGGCGATCCAGCACAACGGCAGTGCACTGTTGAAATTCGTTTGGAGAGCATCTGCGTTCTGAGGGGAAAGCAGTGCGCCTGCACCTGAACAGGATGACCACTTTTGCATCCAAATTGCGTTGTAGTTCCATGTCGGTTTGTATCTGCTCCTGCCAATTTTCTTGCAGAGTTGGGTGTCCCTTTCTGACCGTGATTTCAGTTGGCATAGGTGAGGCAATGCCTAAACACCTCCCACAAAATGTTAGGCAATACTCTGCACAGCAGTTGTTGTTCAGGAAATGTTCCTATCTGCCAGATTCCCAGTTGCAAATGCCATTTGTCCAGTCAAGAGGTAAGTAGTGGTTGAGAGGCCATGCAGTTCAGTGCAGTAAGGCTCTTTGGAACACTGATGTGATTGAGGCCACAGCTGACTGGTTGGAAAGTACCCAGTGTACAACATTATTGATTAAGTGGAACGTTTCGAATGGTAGGTTGTGTTGGCCAAGGCAGTTGACTGTCATGTACCCATCCCTGACTGTTGTCCCTTGTGTGTGTGCAGAGGCCACAGGACATGTTTGCACAGGAGTACCCTGTGCCCAGCCCCAGAGCCATATGCTGTAATGTGTCGCTGCCAACCATTGAGCAATTGCCCGCAGAGGCTCGGGGCCACCCAGTGGCTGTTATATCTGTTGGCTGTCACCAGGCTCAAAACATGAAGTGCGAATCAGGCACCAGTGGGGACCGCAGATATGTTTCTGCCTTTACTGGTAAGTGGACCTTGTTGGTGAGACTTTATCCTGAATGCAGGGCATGCTGGGCAAGTGGTAGCGCTATTGGGTGTCTCACCAAGTTGAGGATCAGGATTGCAACTTTCAGGACATGCCATGCCTGTCTATTTGGGACTGTGGTGTTATGTTGTATGTCTTGAACCATAATGGAGGCCTGAATGGTGTGCACTTCTGAGTACAGTCGTTGCAGAATGCAGGTTGGATCTGAGGCTTCCTCAGAACTGTTGTTGAGAAGGCAGATATTTGGTTACCATGTGACGCTGTCTCCAGTGCTGCTGTTAGTAAATTATTGCAGACAAAGATGACTGGCCGAAGCAGGTTTTGTTGTATGTGACAGTGGCACAATGTCTGATATTGTGACTCCTGTACCTATGTTCCGCGTTTCACCAGCAATCGGAAAGTTCTCAACCCCATTGTGAAGTGGACAAGAGTTGCATATATTTTGCTGAGGAGAATATGCCAGTTGTGTGGCACCTGCTTCTCATGTTTGGCAATAGGTTGGTTGAACATGTGTGCCTTGCTTTTTGGTAACAAGCCCTCAACTGTGCAGCAAGTGCTTTCACATCCCCATCAGGGTCGTTGTGGCAGGAGAATTCTGTACAAACGTTTTTAGCTGCTGCTCCTGCTAGATGTCAGGCACCCTCGCTACCGTCCCAACACAATCTACCCCATCGACCCCCCAGTCTGCTGCACACCAGTCCTGCTCATGTCCAATGGCGACACCTGGGAGCTCAAACACTGCGACTGCACTTCGAAAGTCGACAGTATCCAGTGTGGTACGAAGCTGACGAATAGGTTCTTGTGGGGATATGAAGGCTGGTAAGCAGTGGCCAGGAGTGGTGGGCACCAGCAATTTTTCCTTGCTCAGCAATATCTGAATTGAGGTTACGTTTTCCGGAAGTGTGCCAGACACCTTGTCTGAAATAAGTTGCTTGGTGCGAGAACTCGCCGAACACAGCAAGCTTGCGAGCAACAGCCTACAGCAGAACTCTAGTTCTGCGAGCCTCACCCCGCTCCTGGCACCCCAAAGGAAGGGACGATCGCTTGGCGAATGCCCACTGGGGACCACCACCGGCGTGTGTAGCTCCTCTCAAGCATAAGTGATCGCTGCACAACATCAACGGGCAGCTCCTTGCAACTTTTCAGCGGTTTGTCTGCAGCCTTGCAAACTTGGGGGCCGTAAAAGCCACCTGGACAGCTCTCATGGTTGTTGGCAGTAGCATTTCATGGCCACCCTTGTGGTCATGCTTGTGCTTGTGGCTGCAGTGGCCTCACATGCCCCAAGACGGCGCGATACTAGTAGCGTTGTAAGTTGGAAAGTGTCACTGTGGGAGTGTGCACAGCGCAGCAATGCAGCAAGGTGCCAAGTTGCCATCTGCAGCTTGCGCTGCAACGAAGCAGGACACTGCCATCAGCAAGGCAATGATGAGCTTCGCAGCATGTTGGCGAATCGGCACTGAAACCTGCCAGTTGGAACCCACCAAGCAACTGTGCCCCTTTAGAACATCTTTATCGGTGGGCGCTATTGTCCCGGCGGAGCTATTCGGCTATCCGAATAGCACCGCACGTCAAAAAATCATCATTAACGGTTGGGGGGCAATAGCACCCCAATAGCACCCCCGGAGCTATTCGGCGCCGAGCAGCACTATTTTGGCCCCAAATAGCACCGCTCGGGGCCGAATAGCACCCCAGAATAGCACCGGTGCTATTCGCGCAGAACATTGTAGTGCTGCAGTGATGCTATTCGGCGTAGCCATAGCACCCACCATTGCGGATGCGTGCAGGGGAGCAAAAGCACCGGTGCTATTCAGCAAATGCCGCCTTAGTAAGGTGGCACGGCAGCCATTGAGAACCGTTCCTGTATAGCTCCGCCGGTGCAACAGCACCGACCGATAAAGATGCTCTTACAGCTATGGCGAGCTCGATTCCAAAGGCGGGATGTGGCTGATACTTGTATGTCTGAATCAGGTCACTTGGCAGTTTCTTGGCAAACATTGTCTGAATAAGGGCATGTTTCAGCGTTGTTGGCCAGACAAGTTGTCTGCATAAGGGTCCCTTCTGGTGTTGCCAGCTGGCCATTTGAAATCGAATTTGAACAAAAAATTTCTTTTCGGATACAAATATAGACCCTGGTGGGCGCCCAGCTATATTGACTTGTGCAGTATGCACACACATCATTTCCGAATTGTGCTCAGGAAGACCCTTTTGATGTTGCCACAAAAGTTGGTGTGAGCTGAAGTTTGACATGAGAGAGGAAACTGTCTCATTCTGTGCTCAAGGTCTAATTTGCTCATAACCTGGAAGCTGGTCCCCAGGAGGGGGCCAATGGGGACCACATGAAGAAAGATAGCAGTGTCTGTGATGTGCTGAAGTGGCTAGCTATGTTTGTCATGGGCAATGCATTGGTTTCTTCCACAGGCTGTGGAACTGTCCCTATTCCTATGCATTGCTGCCATGTGAATCCTGACCTGGAAACTACGTTTGGGAGTACGCAGGACAGGGACCAGCTCATCTGCAGTCTGCGTTTTTTGGAGCTGTGGCACAGAATCTAATGAATGGGCCGACAAAATTTGTCCAAGCACACACAGGCGCTTGCCAGCTCATGACAGGCAACTCGTGCATATGTGAATGCATCCATTGTCCTAAACTGCTTGGACAAACCCAAGGGCCATTGAATCCAAGATGAAAGGGGAGCATTATTGATTTGTCCACCTGAATGGCTTTGTGAGATACAGTTGTGATATTGTGTCTCTGCAGGAAGAGATTCTTTTTCATTTGAAATGCGTATTATACAGTTGTAGGGAAGAATAGCTATGTCCCTTTCTCCGCCATGGTTGACTCAGTAGCTGCAAATGGTGATTTCTTATGCTGTGATGTTCTGTTTCTGGCATTCTCATTTCTTGCTGATGCCTTTTAGGACGGCAGAGGGTCAAATCCTGCCTTATGCTCCTGCATATTGCTGCAAGATGTGCCTTGGGGATAAGTACGACATGTCGCACTGCACTGACATGAACCGCTGCAGTGGTGAGTTGTGGTCCAAGCACTGCTCTGTGTGGCAAACTGCTGCTGAACACCCAGTTGCAGCAGCATTGTTTGAATGACACGTTGTTGGGTAGCTTGCTGCCCTTGTGTTGAGCTTGGTGACGTGCCCCTGCTTGCCAGGGCCAAATGCCAAATGTTAAAAAGTATTTTGGATTCTTGTCAACTCAGATATGCATTGGAAGGAGTTGCTTGTGCATGAGAAATTTTGTTGGATGCATTTATTGGCCCATTCCCTGGAAATCGTGCAGACAGGGACAGTTGCTTCGAACCAGGCTGTTTGTTCTGTGGTGCATTTGTGACTCCTTCACACTGCTCATTGGCACTGACCACTGAGCAGCCACACAGTAATCCACAAGAAGAACATGGAATAGGAAGCCATCAGGCCCAAGTGAATTCCCCAGAAGAAGTTGCAGAGCCCATTGCTCAGGGCTTGTTCTGTTACAAAATCTGGTTAAATGCAGCTTTGTCGATGAGTGCAGGCAAAGGAGTGTGCGTTGCGGGGACATGTCAGTGCCGTAGAGGGTGGACAGGAGTGGACTGCAGTGAAATGGACGGGGGCAAAAGTGGTGACGAGTGGTGGCAGTCTTTCTGGTGGCTGGGTGTCATTGGCTTCATGTGTGCCTTCACCGGTTTGTTTGCAACTTTCTGGATGATCCAACGGGCAGAATGGGGTGAGTGATCCTTGCTCGCCTAAGTTTGATTAGGAAATGGCTGTCACATTACTGGCAGCCATCATTGTAGCAGTGGAAGTAATGATTGAGTGCTGTGTTGCATAGTACAAGTAATGTGCTTGTGAGTTGGTTGGATTTCGTGATTTCAAATTTACTTTTCTATTGTTTTGAAGTATTATGTGAGTTATAGTTTTGATTCAGAGCCTTGGTTGACAAACATTTCTTGTAATTTTGGAATTGGCTTTCCTTTCCCACCATTGTGTGCACAGTCACAGTGCTCACTAATTCTACCCTGTATTTCTGAGATTGTCCGTAAAGCAAAGTCTGGAAGTGTGAGGCAATGGACCAGTAGCACGGCGACCCTAAGGGGTGCTGTGATTCCAACCAGGGCCGGCCGCAGTGGAAGATCGTGCTCAGATGTGTCTGTTTTGAGATCCATGTATTGCGTGACAATCAGTCCAGGTGGCGGCCCCAATCTGACGGAAGAGATGTCGCCATTGTGCCACATTACAAGAAACTGCAAAGCAATGTGTACCAAGCCTAGTAAACACAGCAAACTGCATAAGTTTTGTGGTGTGAGCACCAAGAGAGAAAATGCTTGTTCATGCTTTTGTAGCAAACTAAAAATGTCTGCTCCTCCAATCTGGCTAAAGCCAAGTAGCACAACTTGTGCCAAAGTGTCCATACATAAGCCTGGGGAGAAGCTGTGCTTGGAAGGACAATACATCTGTGTGGAAATGCGCAAATCATGGTCTGCAAGGTGCAAGGTCGATGGCTTGTCCTTTTGGACAAACTTAAGGAATTCATTCTGTATTGAATCAGTGCCCCACGTGGCTGGTAGACATCCATCACCAAGGAAGTTAGGAATCCATATTGCAGAATCGCTGACTTGCAATATCACACACTTGCAGATTCAGGACTGGGCTGATACAAGTTTTAGAGACATTTGTGCTGTTGCAGCACACATGCTTTGTTTGGCATGCTGACCTGTTGACACTGGTAGACATCATATTATGTTGCTCAACTTGGGCTGCTTGGAATGTACATTGAAAAACCATATATGTCAAGGACCGAGCAGGGCCGATAATTCAGTCCATCAGCGATCTGTGGACCTGCTGTTGGTCTGATCTGCTTGTGCCCATCTGTGCCGACAGCGGATAGATCTCCAAATCGTACTGAACAGGAAGAGTCGTTGATGCCTTGGGTGGACATGGAAGGCAGCGCCGGGGCCGATGACAGCTCCTACACCTCGGTCTCAATGGGCAGCAGCCAAAGGTCCATGGCAACGGTCAGTGTGGCCTCTGTAGAGGTGGCGTCTGTGGAAGATGCCGGACAGGAGGCAGAAGATGATGTCGTACAATCGGTGCCACAGCATGGCATATCACTGCCATCAGATGGAGGTATAGTAGTTTTGTTCTCTTCCTCTCTCAAGACCCTTGCTCCCAAGGGGTGCTTGCGTTGAATGCATATTTCTCCCAAGAATGAAATTTCTTGCTCAGGCGGGTTCATCCACTGATTGTGCCTTTTTGCCAAGAATGAAAGTTCTTGGTCAAGAGAGGGCATCCACTGTATGTATGTTTTTCTCGAGAGAAAGGAAACAATCTTGAGTGAAACTGTTGGCGGTTTGGTGCATGAGCACCCAGAATAGAGGCAAAAGGAATCATATTGTGGTGATCCCCCTGGTAAAAGTGTGCACATGACACTCTTCAAGGCGTTGTAAATGCCTGCACCAGGCGGTAAAACGAGTCCACAACAACGAAATTGGGATTGTGGTCGTGTGTTGTTGCTGCTAACTTGTCCACAGCCTTGAACCTGAGCCCCTCCATGGGCCAACTAATGCCAATAGGCACAGGTGTTTGACTTTGTTTATGACATTACCATGGCAGACACAATCCACAGCCAGAGATAGGCCAGAACAACAAGGGCCAGCAGGTGTCACCAGGAACCAAGGGAAGGAAAGGAATAGAAAACACAGTGATGCCACAAGATCTGAGCATCACAACATATGTTGTTTTGGTTTTTGCTGCGACAGGACATACAGAGCATGCGAGGGCCAGGCCAGTGCCACAGCAGGAAGATTCACAAGATGCACAGGAGCAGGCAGCCCTGTCTCAGGAGATTGAGGTCTGTTAGTCTGTAGGCTTGTTGAGCTGTTCAAGACTGCAAAATAGTTTCTTGCAAGCGACAACTTGCTGTCAACCTGAGAATCGAAAATCCTTGAATACATTTCTTGCAATAAGACAAATCACTGTTCATGCACCTGTAAGGTGATGTGAATGTAGTCCATGCCATTGCTTGTTTGCATTGTTTTCCTGTTCCACATGCTGCATTTGGTCTTGAGCTTGTCAAACCCAAGCAGTAATTTGTGAATATACTACCATCTCTGTTCTAAAAATCGTGTCGCATCTGTAATTTGTGCGAACCGAGGTCAAAACGTGCTAGCCAAAAAAATTGACTGAAAGAACTTTGACATGCCATGTCAAGAGCTTTTTATGGAGCCCTTGAACGTGGCAAACAGCGCTGCCGTTCTCGCTATATATCAAAAAGAGCTGAAACGCCACTTGTCATTTTGCTGGGGCCTTGAGAGGAGTATGGCGAGCTTGTCTCGACCTTCGAAGGAGGTGAATGGAGCTAAGCTGTCTCTAGGAAAGATGATTGACCTGGTGGTTTGGTATACACTAAAGATTCAGCTAAATTCAAAGCAGGATCCGCAGAACAAACGGTGCTGGGTTTTGGCAGATTTTTTGGTTGTCAAGAAGAAGAATTGTGGGTATGTAGTGGCCACGGGCCAAGAGACACCTAGATTAACGCAGGAGCATGACCTAGCTGGCACACCAAGCTTAGGAAGGCCGTGCATGCTGACACTATTTCCGAAACAGCCTAGATAGGTGTCAATCGGTGCCAATATGGCCAACTGTTGTAATTGAGAATTTTGAAGACATGATTCAGTGCAGTGGCAGAGATGGTCCACAAATAGTATAATGCCACAACTCTTGAAAGGCTATTGTAGTGCTTATCTATTGCCTACAACAAGGTTCTTGAATAATATCGGGGAAATAGGCTGGCACATAGGGGATAACAGGAGCAAAACTAACAAAGCTACGGGGATTTGCGGTCCTGACAAAGATGGACAGGAATACTTTTAATAGGGTTGTGAATTTCTTGTTGTATGGTGATGACTGATGTAACCAAGTTCTGCATCAACCCAAAATGGCCCAAGGATTCCGAATCTGGTGACAGATTGATTGAGTTGAACTTGCGAAGTTATAGCAAGAATTCAAGATTTGACGTTATTTTTGGAACAGAGGGAGTATATACCTTGAGGTACATATGAACATGCAAGGAACCTGAATTTCAACGACATAAGGGACAACTAATATGCTGCATTCACACTCTGGCAATTGGAGATGATGCGAATGTGGGTGGGTAGGCTTTGGCTGTCAGACCAGCTCATTGTACAGCATTGCTGGTTTTGAAGAGGCATTCTTCAGATTACAAATGTGGCTTTGTTCCAATGCGTGCCAAAGCCTCAACGCTGGTGTTCTTTCCCCAGGTCGAGGACCCTTTTGAAGAGGATGACATACAAAAGACTGGTGACGATCTTGCAGAGGATCAGGACATGGGCAAGACTCTTCCCTTCAATGGCGACAACAACCCGTTGCAGCACATGATGTGCTCTGTTTGCATGAACCGGCCCATTCAAGTCGCGTTGGTCCCTTGTGGCCACAGTAATTTGTGCCGGAGGTGCTCAAGGAAGCTCCAGAGGTGTCCCTTCTGCAGGTGAGGCTGCAGGATGCTAGCAGACATTATCCAAAAGGACGGCAGGGTTGCCGAAGAAATGGGGTCCTATTGTGCTACAGCAAGCTCTATGCTGGAACTGCAGTCCATCACAAGCAGGGCTACAATAGTTAGGAATCCGCTTGGTGCCAAACACAGATTTTCGAGTGACTGGAGAAGGGCTGCACAGAACAGATACGAACTGACATATGTAGAATACAATTTTCCTTGCCAATGTGTGGGCACCACTGGAACATGTTGAGGCAGCAGTGTAATTGCCTGGTGTCGCTTTTTGTACCCCTGCTCCCATTTTGATGTTTGACAAGGTCATATGGCAAGCAGATGCGGCTACGCTTCTCGCGCATGGGAGCAGCTCATGTGTTCTTTATTTTCCGCTGCAATATCAACGCAGTGCACTGTATTTCACTATTTGCAAGTGTATGCTACAAGGGACCTGCATGATGACACGACAGTGCATAATTCTTCCATTTGTGCGGGCTCTGACTTAGCTTGGTGTTCATGTCATGTGCAGGAAGGAGATAGTTCGCAGACAAAAGTTGTTCTTAAGCAGTTGATTGTTCACTGGTCGTGTCTGGCTTTTGGGGAAGATTGGATTCTTCGGACCTTGCTGAAGCAAGGCTTAGCGGCAACAGTGTGCTGGCACCGGTGCAGGGGATGGCCACTTGTGTGGCATGTGGGCTTTTGCTGCATGCAGACAGGCTGGCATGAGATGGCACCATTGACGCAATTGAGCGAGTAGGTATCAGGTACAACGTGGGTCGCGAATTTGTGCTGGACCTCATTGAATATGTTCGCTGGAAGACTATCTCAAATGTTCGTAGCTTCTTTATTCTTGTAAACTAAGGGCGGTGGTCACGATTGGGAGTGGGGCACTCGTTTGGGCAGCATGGAGTGCGGCATTGTTTCTGATAGAGGATTGACTAGGTGAAAGGTTGCCTTCTACAAAGTGGTAGTAACGCAGGAACGTGGGGCAGGGCAACCCGTAGCCCCTGGCTGGTGTTCGAATTGCAATACAGACCGTCTGCAAGATCGAAATATGCCTTTACGGGCGATGTCCTCATGCTCCTCTGTTCCTGCGGCGGCCTTGCCTGTTTCTACCACCAATATGCTTCGAATCGAACTGCCACGCTGTGCAAGTGCAAGTGTGTGTGCCAGCACACTGCTGTGGCTTGTATTATTGATTTCAGGGCAGTGGTTCTTGGGCCTCGGCGTCCTGTGCAGTTATCATCTTATCCTGGGATGACCTTGGCAGCTGGGCTGTCTTGAGCCTGAAATGCAATAACGAAATTGAACTGAGAAAGGCGAACTCCATAGAGCTGGGCTGAATGTGCGGCCAAGGCGTGCAGGTGAGGATTGATAGTGCGTGTGGACACTGTGTGCCCGTCCCAGGCCCAGTCAAATCCTGGCCTGGTCGTACAGGGTTTCGAGGTGTGGGGCTGAAGAATCAGGGCTACGGGAGTCTAGTGCTCCAGAGTTATGGTGCTCTGGGACTCAAGGTATATTGGGGGCCACAGTGGGCACTTTTGGTGGAAGAAGTGTAGACAACGCTGGCAATTAATTTTGGGATGAGCCTGCAGGGTGTGTTTCGGCAAACTCCTTCCCTTCTCTCCAGGATGTTGCAGGTCGTGGGACATTGTGATGCTGCAGAGGGGGCACGTTTGTGCACGAACTGCAGTCGCTTTTCGCATCTGGCGTTGTGTGCGGTGCTGCAGCAGTGCAGGCCTAGATCAGGGGCCAGATGAACGCATATTCAGGCTGCTGATTGCCTCCGTGTGGGGCACGTTGAAGACGTCAGCCATCGTGCACGTCGCCCGGCCACATGCCTGCATGCGACACGTTGACCCGTAATTGGAGTGCATGCGGATGGGCGTCAGTTGCATGCAAAGTAAGACTACGAAGCGCTGTGTATCGTGGCCGCCATTGCCGCTGCAGAAGTAACGCATGTCAGCGCGGTAGGTACGCTGAAAGTAACAACTGGACCAGCGAGTTGACTTGTGGTGCCCATATTACAGTGGCTGTATGTTTGGCAGTCCGCCAGTGTTCCCTTTCGCGTTGGACGCTCGAGGCCCCTCTGCGAACTGGAACATGATTGCCCAATGCGGATGGTGCGTTCTGCATGTGAACGTCACTTTGGATGTGCCGAACTGCCACAGCGCTGATCACCTGAAAACGCGGACGGGTCCGCGGCAGGGTGGTTCTGCTATTTGGCAGATGTGACAAGAAAGTCGGGAGCAAGGACCCTGCCGGTAAAGCAACGACGAGTAGCGAACCTCACGGCCTTTGGGAACGATGGATGTTGGCAATCGAGAGGCCCATTCCAAGGCCAGCCATGCGATAATGGTGACCGGTTGCACCATAACGATGCGCTTGTGCAACTTCGCGGGCTTTTCGAGGTCCCTCTTGGTGGCCGTTCTTGTCATTTCTTCGTAAAAGCCTTCCCGTGCAGACGGTTCTTATTCTTTCACCGCAGTGTGACCTCGCCGGACTATCCACGGCGCAATCACCCGTTGATGGACCTGGAACACACTTTAGTCACTTCCCTGGACTTGCAGGGTGCGTTGGCATTGCCACGAATCCGCCATGCGTGTGTGCGTGCCCGTGCCAGTGGAATATTGATGACTTGTGCCTTAGGGACTTGGGGTCCTGAAGCTTACAACTCCCGTGGAGGGCGCGAGGACAGTCCCAGAATGTGCCGATTGAGGAATTTGGGGCTGCACAATTCTGGTTCACGTAAATTCTGGCAGGGAGTGTATGATTCGTGGGAATTCGGCAGATGGTGATAGGGAGAACCAACGAAAATGAGGATCGGAAGTGAGCCAGGGTTTACAATGTATCTTTTCGTTTGATGGCCTTCATCTGCCACAAATATTACGCATCAATCTGTCGGGCCTTGCAGAGAACGGAGGGCGAAGGAGGGTGACAGTGCAAGGGAGAACCTGTGGGTTTACGTGATACTGGTATTGTGTGGGTAATGGACAACTACTTGAAACAGTGTGTATGGAATTATACCCGGGCGTCGCCTGTAGTGGGCGAGTGTTGTGTTTTGTCCTTGCAGTATCAAAGGATGAGAGGTCGTGAATAGTCGCTGTCTAACGTGGCGCCGACTTCAGCACAATGCTAGCTGCGGCAGATAAGCACGTGGAGAACCCTGTGCCCCCGACAACGGCCGTGATCGAATTCATGCCGTGCGTTGCATTAGCTCCTCCAAATACCTCCGTATTTTCTTCTTTGGCGAGGCGTCTGTTCATCGTGTGACTCTTGACGGTTGCTGCGGAATGTTGCAGGACACTGCGGCCACCATGTCAGGGTGCTCCCAGCTGCTCTGGCTTGCCGTGCATCGCCTTCTTGGGCGATTGTTCCACCAAATGCAGGACAGAAAGGGAAAATTGCTCTGAAAAGGATTGAAATTCTGCAGCTGATGCACAAACCCGAAGATGGAAACTAGCTCTGAAAAGTGTGGAATTGCTGCAGCTGATGTACAAGGCCGAATGAGGCCAGAGTCCGCACACGGGCGCCCACAAGCGGCACACCCACTCATTTATTCGCAGCCTCCATCTCTCACGGATGCATACCCCCCTGCCTTCAGAACGAGCCCCAACACGGAGCCGGGCATATTCCCGTTTGTACTGCAGGCAATCAAACACTTGAAGAATGGATCCCCCCCACCCCCGCCCCCAGTACCGCTTTTCTCAGGTTGCCCTCCTCCCCTTCCCCCCTGGCATTTTTGGGGACCCTGCTGCTAGAGTACAGATTGCCGCCCTGGATTTTTTCAACCCGGTATTTTTTACACCCTCCCCTCTGCCCCGGCCCCGGCCCCTGCCTTCTCACAGTTTGGGGCCCTCCTCCCCTTCCTCCCTGGCATTTTTGGGGACCCTGCTGCTTGAGTACAGATTGCCGCCCTGGATTTTTTCACCCCGGGATTTTTTTACACCCTCCCCCCGCCCCGGCCCCGGCCCCTGCCTTCTCACAGTTTGGGGCCCTCCTCCCCTTCCTCGCTGGCATTTTTGGGGACCCTGCTGCTGGAGTACAGATTGCCGCCCTGGATTTTTTCACCCCGGGATTCTTATACACCCACCGCCCTGCCCCGGCCCCTGCCTTCTCACAGTTTGGGGCCGCGCACCTGCGCGAGAAGCTCGTGCGCCCGCCCGGCGTCGCCTCGCACCCGGCAGGCTAGCTCCACCCACTCCCGCGTCGTCTCGTCGGGCTCCAGCATGGCCGCCCGGATCTGCCCCACTACCTCGGCGACCTCATCGACCCGCCCCACCCGCGCCAGCGCTTTGAGCGCCGAGTTGTAGGTGTCCAGGTCGATCGGGATCCCGGCCTCCTGCATGCTCCTCAGCAGGTCCAGGCCCATTGCCCAGCGGCTCCCCGCCTCCAGGGCGGCCATCAGCGCCCTGCAGGTGTGCGGGTCCACGTCGCAGCCCACCGCCTGCATCGTCAGGAACAGCTCCACGGCCTTGTCCCAGCCCTTGGCGTTCTGTATCAGCTCGCAGTACAGGCCCGGCGGGCCCGTGAGCCCCCGGCAGTGCATCTGATCCAGGATCGCCTCCGCGCGGTCCCACTGGTGCGAGCCCTCGCAGGCGCCCAGGACGGAGGTGAAGGTCGCCTGGTCGGGCACGATGCCGGCGTCCAGCATCTCCTCGTACACCCGGAGGGCCATGTCGAACTTGCCGCCTCGCTCGCAGGCAGCGATCAGCGCCCCGAAGGTGACCTGGTTGGGCTTGCAGCTGGGGTCGCTCTTGGCGGCGCGCTTCATGTCCTCGAAGACGCCCAGAGCCTGGTCCCACTCGCCGGAGCTGGAACAGGCGCTGATGAGAGCGCTGCGCGAAGGCACGTCCAAGCACACAGGTCAGACGCGCGAAACTGTTGCGTCCTTGGTGGAGAGAGACATCCTAATGCGCGTGCGGGGAGAGCTAATTTTGACAAAGGGAGGGGTACCCGGCCACGCCAGGGTGCCGTTTCCAGCGCCAGGACGTCCGGGGCGCTTTGCCACACTGCTAAACTGTGGGCCTGGGGTGTTTCTGAATGCAGGAGCAGCGGCACGCGGCGTATGATTGTGGGACTGTACGGTTCATCGCGCCAGGTTGAGCGACAGAACTCCACGATTCGCGTCAGGCAACAATGGTTGAGGCATTACGCATCCAAAAAACCCCAGGCCACAGGCGCGCCGCCGTCCAACTCACTCCCGCACACGAGTGGCGTGAGTGAGTGGACTGAGTGAAAGAGTGCCTGGGCGCTCCTCACCTGTACGTGTACTTGTTGGGGCGCACGCTGCGGACGCCCTTCATGGCGCTGAACACCTCCTTGGCCTTCCTCCAGTCGCGCATCTTGCCGCAGAGGTCGATCAGCGTCGTGAAGGCCTGCTCGCGGGGCCTGCGCAAGCCAACCACCAGAGCGAATCAGGCTCAGGAGGCCGCCCCACACCGCCCCACCGGCCCTCGCGCGGGATGGCGGATGGGCGCCGGGGCCCACCGCGGCGACAGGACGCACCTGAATGTGCACTGCGAGATCGCCTCCTCGACCTTGCCCGTGCCGGCCTTGGCGTGGATGATCGCCGCCTTCAGCGTCTCCATGTCCCAGGCCGCGCTGGGCACCGACACGCCGGCCATCGCAGGGATGAACTCCGGGCCCCAGAACTCCCCCGCCCGCCTCCCCTGGCGGCCCGCCCCCGGCCCCCCCTGCCTCCCGCCACCGCGGCCACCCTGGCCCCACCCCGCCGGCACCCCGCTCTTCGCGAAGGGCGCCCCGCCCTTCTTGCGACACTTCCCCCCCCTGGCGGGGGCGGACACCATGATCGGCCGCCTAGCACCGAGTCCGCCAAAAACGGCAAAGTCTGGGACCGCAGTCGCGCGCGAATGTACGACAGCCCCCCGCTCTTGGGGCCTCGCCGATCGCCGTGGAGGCGCCGACTGGAGGCGCACGGCTGCACGGAGGAGAGGTGAGCGGCGCCGGGAAAAGCGGGCTCCCAAGCGACTGGCTTCTGAGTCGCGAACTGCACGAGGAGGGGGGATTTGAAGTCAGGTGGGTGACTTCCGGTGGGGGGCGCGAGGCGGGAGCATGGGTGGGACGCGGCCCGCGCACAGTGTGTTGGGCACCCGGAAATGTGATCTAGGGGCCGCGGGGGGGGCGGTGCCAGTCATCTTCGAGGGCCATCACGCGGCGCTTGGTGACGGAAGGGGGCGCACCCCCCGCGTGACAAATGGGTACGGAGGCGGGCCGCGGGGCTTGTTGTGTTGGCGCGCCGCGGGGGCTTTACATAGACCAGGCGCTGGAGGCCCGATCGGCGGCCGCTAGTGAGACGCTTTCCCGTTCAGTTGGGATCACGTGAGGGGTGGAGAGCCTGGGAGTGACGGGGCTGGTCTGTCGCTGGTGTGCTCGGATGTCTGCGGACCAACGACGCCCGCTTGTACCGCCGTTGGTCACTGCGCTGCCAGGCGCGGCGCTGCATGTGCGCCTGGGGCTGGGCATATCACTGAATCACTGTGTTGAAGGTGGCATGCAAGTTGCGTGCAGTCAGGGTCGGCAAGTTGCGACTCTTGCTGCGTCATTCCTGGCGGGCACGTCGCGGACGCAGCGTCACGGCAGCTACCCTCCTAAAATGACGTCGCTGTTTGACAAATTGATGGGACAGTGAGCCAACTTGGCCAGCACACGGCAGCAGGACACTTCTGAGCGTATGCAGAAAGAACGCTGCCCTCACATAACTCTGATTGTGCTAAAGAACGCAAGCCGCCACAATCTGAGTCTACAAAGCCGCGCGTGGTTGCCATTGACAGCTGTCCCCAAGATGTGTGTGTGTGTTGGGGGGGGATTCTTTGGTGCACGTCCACAAGAAAAATCTCGTTTGAACAATCCAAAAATGCACAAGCGACAGAAGAGCGACAGAGAGTGAGGATCTGACCAATCTTCGGCAAATTGTTGTGGATGTTCTGCTAAAACGGTGCTCGTGGCAAACTGCTTCTGCATGAGTAGGGCAAACATCGAGGAGAAAATTGCACCTGCACACCCCATTGACACTTGCTCAGGTGGCCGCACATCACAGATTAATCCACTGAATACCACGAGAATACAAGTACGTATTTGGCAGCAACCAAATCAACACCCTCTTGTTCAAGCAAGAGGAAGCTGAGTTGATGCCTCCCACACCCTCCCAGACAAGGACCACCCTGCACTCATGGTCCCATAGTAGGACGGGCATTTTCAGCGGTGTCCTAGCATTGTGCATTTTGTTCCTGCAATGATTCGAAAGGATCATCACCTGCAATTTTGTGGTCTATTTCTCCTAAGCCTTGTGTGTGAAATCAAGCCGCGACTGGTACACTTCAGTTTCCTAGGCTGTGCTAGATTACACCGACTAGGGCGCTTCCCTATAATGTGGGGGTTTGCCATGGGTCGGGGTGGAGATGTGGACACACTTTGTTGTAGGTTGGTAGGGTCAAATGCACACACTGGGCGTTTTAATGCTGTTCTTTTTGTTTCGCTGAGGCATGTTTTGGAGGTTGAACCTAAACGTTCATGGCTTGAAAAAAAGACAAAACCGGTCGTCCTAGCCAGGCTAGGACCAAAAACACGGCCCGTGGTCTTAATGGCACGTTTTCAGCAGCTCGCAGGCATGAAATTGTCAATTTTGCGCAGCTGCGACCCGCGTTTCAGCCATGCTGAACTGCGTGAAATTAGTAGATTGCGCATCAGCACTGTACGGTATACTTGCCCAGGGTCATGTCTTGCAATCGAAACAGCGTTTTCGAACCGCTGTTTGCTCCCATTGCCTCTAGGAAAGTGGCATCGTCGCCTGCCCAGATGAGCGGACAGGTCAACAGAAGGCACCTATGTTTCTCGCCTCATCATCCTAACGTGCTCACCAACGTTGACGCACGGCTGCCGGGCAGACTCGTTGTTCTGAAAAACCAAAGGGATTGACCTGCCGGATTGGCGCCCTGCCAACAACGCCGCTCTGCGTGGCTTGTCAATTTGTCGAATGGAAACTACTGCCCACGTCACCCCAATGGGATTGGAGCATTGTGCGACCTTACGTCATGACCGCTGGAAATACCGGCGAATAAACGTCCATGGAGCTCGTAGCAACGGCCGCCTGTCGCTGGACGCGAACGCGGTGGTGAATCACCAGTTTCCCAAGCGCAAGTTCAGTGTGCTGTGCGCATGCGATGCTGCGCCAATGCGCTGAGGTATTGCTGCCTGGGAGCAATAATGATAGCCCCAGAGCATGCCAATGTGCACACCATTGTTGTTCCTTGGATACGAACATGCTTTGGGAGCACCATGCTTGCACTCATTGTTCGAAGTCGCAGGCCTGATGAAAAGGGTTTGCCTTGTCATGTTGTGACACGCATACAATCAATGGAATTGTGCACCGATATTACCCAACACGCAGCGCAACCGTACTGCTACATCTCCACGTAACTAGTCCTTATGGCACCCACGAGCAGAAGCGGCAGCTCACCACGTAAGACCATTGGATTACGCGAACCTCTCGTTATAGCAGCTATCTATTATGATGCGCTCACCTCGTCGTGTTGTGACAAGTACGTAATCAATGGAATTGGACACAATTATTACCAACCGTGCAGCGCAATCGTACTGCTGCGACTCCACGTAACTTGTCCTTACGGCACCCGGCAGCAAAAGCGGAAACTGACCACGTAAGGCCGCTGGATTACGCGAACCTCTCTTTATAGCAGCTATCTATTCTGATGCGCTCACCTCGTCGTGTTGTGACAAGTACGTAATCAATCGAATTGGACACAATTATTACCAACCGTGCAGCGCAATCGTACTGCTGCGACTCCACGTAACTTGTCCTTACGGCACCCGGCAGCAAAAGCGGAAGCTGACCACGTAAAGCCGCTGGATTACGCGAACCTCTCGTTATAGCAGCTATCTATTTTGATGCGCTCACCTCGTCGTGTTGTGGCAAGTATGTAATCAATGGAATTGGACACAATTATTACCAACCGTGCAGCTCAATCGTACTGCTGCGACTCCACGTACTCTTGTCCTTACGGCACCCGGCAGCAAAAGCGGAAACTGACCACGTAAGACCGTTGGATTACGCGAACCTCTCGTTGCAACGGTTATAAGAACAAGCGCACCAGTCTCCCTGCCACAGCAGTTCGTGCCAGTCGCGCTCGCCCACAGCAGCCCCCGCCGTCCAGCCAGTCCGCAGCCCGCTTGAGCGACGATGGCCGACGACAAGTCCGGAGCGCTGGCGGAGGTCACGACAACCAGCGCCTCCTGGGTGGCAGCGTTCTGCGCGGGCGACGTGGACACCTGCGCCTCTCTGTACAGGGAGGACGCCCTCATGGTGGCGCAGCCCTTCGGCTCCTTCGAGGGGCGCAAGGCCATCGACGAGTTCTGGCGCAAGCTGGTGGCCGACGGTGCGCGCGACCTCAAGTACGCCAACACCAAGATGGAGGCGCTGGACGGCGGCAACGTGCTGCTGTCGGCGGACTGGACCATGAACATCGGCGGCGGCGTGATCACCAAGGAGCACTGGTGAGGCGTAGGGGGGCCGCGGAAGGGGGCTCATGGCGGCAGTGGTTGTCTTGCCGGCTCGCTGGCACACCCTGGGCGGTCCCTGTGCACCGCCCATGCTTGCCCGACGATCGCCATTAGACGATCGTCCACCCTTTACGTGCTGGCACACCTCGCGGCGCAGTGAAATGAAGCGACCGAAAGAAGCGGGCTCTGCGCAACGTTTGGCGCGGCGTTCTTGGCTGTCTGGAATGTGTTTCCATGTGACTGCGCTCCGTGGCGGCAGCGAGTGTGCCGCTCCCGTGCTTTTTCGCCTCCGTGCCTCCACCCTCAGTCGCCGATTCGGTAGCTTGGTGTCCTCAGGGAGAAACAGGCGGACGGCAAGTGGCTGCTGAAGGAGGACCATTTCGAGGTCAGGGACCAGGCGTCCTCCGAGTAGAAAGTTGCAAGCCACTGTGGGGCCGGGCCGGGGACGTGGATGGGATAACGTTATGGGATAACGAGAGTGAGCGGTGGTGCCGGTGACGATTCTGCCGGACAGCACGGACGGTAGGGGTGACTGGTATTGTGCAGCTTGATTTCGAAGGGAGGTAGCTGGGGGCCTGGCCTTGGGATTTCCCGGTGGCAGCGGCCTGAACACCGGATCGCATAGCGTCCTCTGTGTGATGGGGACAGGTCTAGAGAGTACCAGCAGCACAACAACGTTTGTGTATCGCCAGTGCACTGTCTAGCAACGTTTCCAAAGGGCGTCCTGTCTTGGGTTTGTGCTGCCTATGACCCGGACCTTCCCGGCCGGAGAGTCTGTCCTGGAGTCGCACATGACGTGCCAGGAAGGATTTTCTGCCTGCTGGGTTGGGTGTCTCCCAACACAAGCGGGCAGCAGGTTCCCGAAGACCTCACGGGGAGGACGACCCTGTTGCCTGCGGCCCACAACCGCGGCCGTCTTTTTGCCAACCGTTGTCGTTGCCCCCCGTATACCAACAGCCCGGGCTGACACACAGCAGCCCAGCGGCTTCCCAGGCCACTCCGCTCCACCCGACTCCCACGCGCGTTGCCCGCCCGCTGGCGTGCGCTCTGCCGGGGCACCAGTGCCTTCGCTGGCAGCCTTGCGCGAGACACACGCCTTCCGTGGTCCATGCGCTCTCAACGGCTCGTCGACAATGCGCCCCAGGCAGATCGCTTCCACACCCTCACGAAACAGGCAGAACACAGCGACACAAACAGTTCCCGGCCTTCGCCATCGCACGCACGCAGGCCATTCCCCAAAACACACTTTCCTGACCTCAAGCCTCCCCCTTGTGCTCCCCGCACACCCCACACTGCCCACACTCCGCACACTCTCACCGGCTTCCGCGTGGGTCCGCTCCTTCGCCCGTCTCGATCCCGCCCCAGCCACAAAACGATCCGCCGGGTCGGAGTCACTCGGCTTCTCCCGCACGTTCTGGGTTTGGACAGCCCGCCACCTTGGTCCCCCTCGCCAACGCCGCCGCGCACAGGCCCCAGGAGCACCCAAAGGAGCTCCAAGGAGGATGCCTACGTGGCAGGGACACACCCATGCGGAATGACCCAGGCCGGTCCCAGTCACCGCCGCCCCACCCCCATGCTCCCACCCGCCGCCGCGGGCACCAAAAGGCCAAGGGCGCCCGCGACGGTCACCGCGCCGCGCCCAGCCGCTTCGCAAGTTCGCAGTTAGCGGCGCCATGAACCGCACGCCGTCCGCATCCATCAGGCCGTGCCCGGCACCCGTGCAGGGGGGCGCCGGCCTGATCGCCAGCAGGACCGCCAGCCCCAGGGGCGCTGAGCCGACCGGTAAGGGAGAGATTTATTGTGAGGAGGGAAAGAAACGGGTCACACAAAGGGCGGCCCCTCCTGAGCAAGTGCGCGTGAGACTCCTTTCCGCGCTGTGAAAGGATGATATGGAGTCTCCGATGCGAAGTGATGAGCGCCCAGCGCAAGTGACCGGTTGTTGCCCATGCTGCAATTGCTGTCGGCCTTGGGGCGATGCCAAATTTCAAGGCTTGGGGCGGATGTACTGACGGGAGGGGGCCGCGCTTTTGGGCAGAGTCCGGAGAGTGGGACGCCAGGCGAGAGCTGCGGTCGGTGCAGGGGCCGAGGAAGCGGCGCAGGTCGCCGGAGAAAGTGCGCGTGGAGCTCGGCGGCCGGCAGGACAAGAAGCGGAACAGATTGCGGGTGGGTGGGTGAGGGGCGCCGGCTTGCGGTTGTGCGCCGGCGTCGATTATGCGCGATCGCCGCGAGCCGCCTCGTGGCGGTGCTGCCGGGGGATCGTCGGCCTCGGGGCAATTCCACTGTCGTTGCCGTCGGACGATCGCCGTTGTTTCGTTTGGGGGACGATTTGGGATTTTGCGCAAAGGTCTCACGCGCCTGCAGCGACTGGGAAACGTGCGTCGCGGTTGGTCGCACCTCGCTGTCGCGCCCATGGGAAGCTGGAGGCTGTCGGTGGTCGGAGACGCGCACCCGTGGCCTCCCCATTGAAATCGCTGGAGACAGCGCCGGGTGCTGCCGCCTGGTGTTCGCTTAGCATCTGCACATAAAATGATGGCTTGGCGCCAATGATCGGCGTGGCGGTGCCTCAAGAACGGCTGCAAGGAGTTTCGAAACTTAACAACGAAATACCCTTGGAGATTTATGTCCATCAGCTCCTGTCCGCAGGCCTCATCTCGTGCGCTTGTCCACCTTCCTGGCGTGCCTCGTTTCTCTTTGCCGCCCTTCCTGGACTTGTTCCACGTGAAACTCGCAATGTTGCCCAGGGCAGCCATGGCCAACGATATCACACAACTCTGGGCTGTGCTTCGCGTGTGCTGTGAAAAAAGGAAAACGCTTGCTTCATTCATTATAGCTGGGCTTCATGAGCCGAAGGCTGGCACCCTCACACAGCAGAGAAGCTGTTGTGCCGCGGGCGGGGTGGGGGGGGTGGGGGGGTGGGGGGCGCTCTCGATGCAACAAAGCTTGATCGAGTATTGATGCTGACAGTCATTCGCCCTGTGGGCCTTCAGGAATTGCAGCCGCTCCAGACGTTGTGCCAAGGGGCTGGCGAGGGGGCATCTGCCCTGGAGGTCGATGTGGACCAGTACACAGGTCCAGTGGTGCTGACCCCAGAGGAAGATGGCATTCTCCCTGGGGAGATCCGCGTGATCCCGTCGGGCGAGGCTGATGCAGAACTGCAAGAGTACCTGGTGCAAGACTACATGCAGCAGTTTGCAGTCATACGCTCCCTGCCATCCCTGGAGTCCCTGGTGGACAAGTGGCGGCTCCCCATCCTGCCTATGCCATTGAGGTCCTTCTCCCAACGGCAGACCCTGGTGCTGGATTTGGACGAGACTTTGGTGCACTCTTGGATAAACGAGGGCGACCATGAGCACGACCTCATGTTCAAGGTGTCACTAGTGACGCCAGATGACACGGCAGTGTTTGTGAGGTTGCGTCCCCACTTGTTGTACTTCCTGGAGCACGTCTCTAAGTGGTTTGAGGTCGTGGTGTTCACTGCCTCCCAGAAGGCCTATGCTGACAAGCTGCTCACCATACTCGATCCAGGCAAGGGACTTTGGATGTTCTGTTGTGGGGTTGAGAGATTGTATGTAGTGTCAGGTTGCAGTAGTTCTGTTGTGTATCCATTGTCAACATCGACATTGCCCTGGGCTTGCACATTCGAGCCAGTGATGGGAGTTTCCAGTCAGAATGTGTGGCCAGATATCAGCCAGGCTGGTGATGTGTATTCATGCATATGGTCGGTTGTGGTCTAGTCTGGTCTGTTGTCATTTGAAAAATTAAGATTTGTGTGCATAGAATGGCATCAATGGATCGTCAACATGAAGCTGCCAATATGGAGTTGCGTACAGTGAATTTGTGCAGCTATTGAACCTGTATGCGAATTGATGATTGACAATGGGAAGTTGGTGCTGTGTTGTTTACTTGTGAATTATGTCCGCTGAGTATTTTCAATTCAGCACAATTGCTGCCCTATAAATGCCTGCTTGTTGTGCTGGGCACTCAGGTCATCCCAGGAAGCAACCCACAGCATGCAGTAATGGTATCAGTGTGTGTCTTTTCCAAGTCACATGTCTACCATTGTTGTCCTCCACTTCCCGGAGCAGATTGTTGCTTTTGCCCTTGTGATGGCGATGCCCTGCTGGAAGTTTGACGAACTATGCTCACAAACAGGACAGAGCAGCCTTACGCATCTGCAAGATGCAGGCACAAGAATGACGTCAACATAAAATCAGGACTGGATCATGAAGTGCAGGCACTCATCTTGTGGCGAACAAGCATGGAACCACCCTAGTTACTGGCTTGTTGTCCCCATGGATGTTCCTCCACCGCTGTTTACACTACCTGAAACAGTCTCACTGCCCTCAAGGGCTCCATTCTGCTGAACTGCATGGCCTCTGACAACTTCACCCAATTTGCACACAGGAAGGAGGTTCTTCAAACACAGAGTGTTTCGAGAGTCGTGCGTTGAGCTCATGGGCATGTACTTCAAGGACCTCACTCTTTTGGGGCGCGACCTGGCGAGGACTGTCATTGTTGATAACCAACCACAAGTTTTTGGCCTCCAAGTGGACAATGGCATCCCCATAGCCTCCTTCTACGACAACAGGGACGACACTGAGCTGTTGAAGCTGCTGACATTCCTGCAAAAGATGATGAACACAGCCGATGTGAGGCCTTTGTTACAAGAGAAATTCGGGCTGCGACGAATGATTCATGGCTGATGGTTGTGACATGGGATGATGCTCATTTTGTTGGTGTTGATCAACATATGGGGGAGGCCATCGGTGAGCTTCTTCTAATTTAGTCATAGCCTATCATTTGAAGCTTGGACTTGTATGCAGTCAAGGCCCTTTGTGCATTGTTGAACTGGTGGAAATGCCTTGGTGTGAGCCCATCAGAATGGTAAGGTACAGAGGTGGACTTCATTTCGGCCTGGGTCTTATTGCACGCCACAAGGTCTCACCAAAGCTTGCTTGGGTGCCACAGTGTACTGGAGGGCTACAGGTGTAGTTATGGGCGCACGGCAACTGGCAGCTGCTGTTTGGCATGTGGGGCCATCAAGCCCCACTATGCTGCAAGGGTGACATGCTATCTGCTCCAAGAAACCCACATTTGTTGAGCGGCAACGGTGCATCAACGATGTACATTCTCTTGCAAGGCCTTGTTGTCATTGCTGGGCCTTTTGTCCTTCATCTCAGGTCGCTTTAGTTGCCCTTGGCAACTTTGCAGAATAGGCTTAGATTTTTTTCAGCAGGACAACGAGGCCAATGTCATTGCTGCTCTCGTTGTGTTGGGATTGATAGCTTTGTTGATCGGTGGCCACTGTGGATAGTGGTCAGAAAACCTGCAGCGGTGTCCGCACGGTGGAGGCGCTGGTGGGCGGCGAGAGACCATAGTTGGGAGCCTCAATTTTCGTGGCGATTGCCATCGCTATCTTTTTGATTTGCTTTTTGTAGCTTTCTTGGGGCACTGGCCCTTTTGCGTTGTTTCTTTTTGGGGAAATCACTGTATCTCTTGCTTTGTACGAATTTGGTGTAATCTATGATATATTGCTTTCAATCGTGCTTTATTGATTGGCGGCCGCCGTGCGAGTGGTTCGTGAAGGAAGCTCTGGATGGTCTTACGGAGGCCTGATGCGGCACGTGGAGCGGTTTTCCTGGACAGGAATGAGCTTTGTTGCATTCGCACAGCCATCAGGCCGAGTGTTCTGTACGGCTATCCTGACTCGCAGTGACTCGCTGCTTCGATTACTTCTTGCTTGGAAGGGCCTTGCCGGGTGGGGAAGCAAGCGTGCTTGGCATGCGTGTTGCACAACTACTGCAGCCTCAGAAAACTTCGCGACACAAAACCCGTCGCTTGCTTGGCGCTCGAGGGACTGTGGAAAAGCTCTCCCGCCCATATTTGCGTCATGTGAACATTTTCTGCCCGTGAGCCTTTTCGACCCCTCCAAATTCATCAATAAACGAATAAGCAGTGAATGTTGCGTACCGACGTGCAACGGCCTGTACCAGCCCCGTACGGACCTTGTACCAATCTGCTCCCTTATGCGTCGCGTCGGTCTGGTACGGTGAAGGAAAGTTTGGAGAAGGATGAAGCCCCGCCCAGCTCCTCAACACACCATGCTGAGGTCCTTTGCCCATCGTCTTTAGGACCTAATTGCGAACAATGCGCCCACCGTGAACATGACGACCCCCGCGGGCGCCCGGCTTGGGGTGGCTGCTGCGCGACTGGAGGGGAAGGGTGGCCTGGGCCGGTTCAGTGGACACGATGGCAGGTCTCGTGGACATTGAAGATTTGAGTGTCCAGGACGACGGCGGTGCTGCCGCAGACGCGCGGGGATCGCGGCCAGCCGTTGTGGGCCGGAGTGTGCGCGATCCGGTCCACAATGGGATGGGCGGAGGGCCGGGCGGCGGTGTGCCGGGCAGCCAATCGATCTGGGTGAAGACCTTCGGCTGCGCTCACAACCACAGCGACTCGGAGTAAGCTGCGAGGCTGATGATGCGAATCGACCGATGTCTGCACGGTGGATGCTGTCAAAACACAACGCCAGCATGGTTGCCAGGAAAACGCACCCGGTTGCACCCGGCTTAGCACGGTCCTCCTCACCTGCGCGCAGGTACCTGCAAGGGCAGCTGCAGGAGTATGGATACAGGTATGGCGCTGGACAAGGGTGCACTCTCCAGGGGTATCCAACTCCCTTGGTCACTTTCTGGCTTTCATTGCGCTGCAAAAGGGACAGACGAGGCAAACAAAAAGGCACAAATTGACACAGATTAAGCAACTGACAGCCACAGAACCCATCTCGAAGCATTGGGTCACATTTTGTCATCGCGGAGGAACTTCAAACACAAAGAACAAAAAATCCGGGCCTGGCTTTCAATAGATAGTTTTGAGGATTTTCAATTGTACAAAGCTAACACGTCTCACAGTGTCCGAGTCTCCAAGGGAGCCAGGCTGTCTGCCAACAAAAGATTTGCACCACTGTTTACATTGCTACCACCATACCTGGGCACGTGTTGGGTTGTCTTTTTGGTCACATAATGGACTTGGACGAGGGCCCGCCTACACAGCCACAAATCGTCACATCCGAGCAGGCCAACGGCCTGTTGAATTGGAGCCAGTGAAAATGTATTATATGTGGGCCGATGTTGTTGTCTTGAAGTGGGCCACCCATCAAGACCGCAGCATGGAGTAAAGAATATTCTGTCACAGGGGCACACAACAATGCATTATGATCGATGCGGCACATGTTTCACAAGCACGAAGTGAATAACTCGCAGTTCAGAAATGAATGGCTCTGTTTGGGCACCTGGAGCAGCGATTTGTGTCTACTGCTTTTGCTGTGTTTTATATGTTGCTGCATCATCTCACCCCAACCTGACAATTGTGTGCATCAACTAGCCAGTACTCCTGAATCGTGCCATAGGGCTACTTGCTTGTTAGATGTGCTGTTATCAATTGCTTCTGCAGAAGTTCAAAGACTGCCTGCTTACCAACCCTCACCCCGAAACTGCTTCCAGGTCTTTGCCGATCCTTGCATACGCGCATCAAAGTATTACAGAATTTGGCCTCTCACTTTCGAGTCGCAGACAGCATAGGTGTACCTTGTCAAGGATTGGCCAGAATACCACACGGTTTCTGCCACTTCGGCATGCTGAAAATTTTGCATCACTTTGTAGCGGGTTTGTTCCTCAGCATTCTGCCCAATGAGGTTCACCCAGTTTTTTGTAGGCTGGCACCTGGCTGTGGACGGACTGCAAGAACAGGGGAATGGGCTGGACGACATTGGGACTGGAACAAACATGCCTTTTTGAGTACATCAGAGGTCGTTGTTACAATGCTAGCATTGCAGGGCCCAGAGCACACAGAAAATCCTAGTATGTTGTTGTTCTTATCACAGCATGCTACTTCCAAAACCCCCACAAGATTCGCTCTCAGATATGAATGTCACAGCTTCCTGGCTAAGGAGTGTCTCAAAAGCTCCATTCCAAGGTGCCAACTCTCAGATCGCCAGGTTTACAAGCGTGCCTGACTATATTTTTTGCTTATGTGCCCCAAGTCAGGCTGCTGGACGACGATGACAGTGCCTCTGCAGATCTTTGGCTTGTAAACACTTGCACTGTGAAGGGGCCCAGCGAATCAGCAATGTCTACAATTTTAAGGGAGGGCAAGAGCACGGGAAAGAGGCTCGTTGTGGCAGGCTGTGTGCCTCAAGGGGACAGAAAGCACAGGGACCTGGAGGGCCTGAGCATCGTTGGTGAGCCATAGGCACACTGATGGCCTTCGAAATCCTGGAGGATGGGCGGGGCTGAGATGAGGCTTCCAGGTGTTTGGAACCCTTTTCTAGTTGGTCACCAGGCAGAACAATTGCTCCGGTTAAGTCTGAGCAAACCATTGTCCAATCTTTGGAACCAAGTACAATGCAGGGCAGAATGAATCCGAGTATTGCTTCCCTGCTATTTTACCCACAACGCCTCAGCATCTGGCTATGCATTTTGCAGATAGACTTACCAGCCAGCGTGCATTGCTTAAGAGGGCAAGAAATGCTTGCGCAGGCTGCTGGGGTGCTGCCTTTGACACAGTTATGGTGAGATGATGTTTAAACCAAAGCGCTTGCTGCTTTGGCTTGGTACTGCAATGAAAGTTGCCAGCCCCCATTGCAATCCTGGCTATTACTAACCAGAGGTAGGTGCTGTGTGGTGTCCCTAACTTAATCTCCAAAGTGCATCTGCATGTGAACCTTGTGGCAGGGGCATCCCTGCAATAGCTGCGTGCATTGGGGGTATTTGATGTGTGAAATCTGAAGCAGGACACCCCCGTTGTCGCCCTGGATGGTGCTGGAGCAGCGGTTTGTCACCTGGTAGATGGAATTTTTGGTTTTGGTTTGTTGGAGAAGAAGAAATGATTGCTTTGCATCGGACACAGCGACGATGGGCAGATCTTGCTCCCAGCTGTATTTGCGCCGCTTTTAAGGAAACAAGATCCAATGAAACCTCAAGCTCCGAAAAAAAGGAAATTTTGGGAGAAATGCCCAGGGATTGCCGACCTTTCTACTATAGAAAGTGCATGCAGCCTGGAACCGCTGTGCGGTTGTGACAAATTTATCGAAGCAAGATGTTGCCAGGGGCAGGGTAGTCATACAGTGTGATTTTCCACCTTCCTGCCAGTGGTGCTCACCAGAAGCTTTCAGCTGCTGCCCAATGTGTGTGTTCAAGTGCTGCTGCTGTACAAGGTAAATGGTTTTGACCTACGAATGGCGTCGGAGTCACGATGCTCAATGTTGTTGTTCTGTTGGGCTCTTAGGTGTTGCACAGATAGATCGGGTTGTGGAGGTGGTGGAAGAGACCTTGAAAGGGAATGTGGTTCGTCTCCTTGGCAAGAAAAAGACACTGCCAAGGCTGGACCTGCCGAAAGTCAGGAGAAACAGTCATGTGGAAATTGTCCCCTTGTCCACAGGCTGCCTGGGAAGGTGTACATATTGCAAGGTGAGGGCTTTGCACAGCACAACACAAGCCAACTTGTGCAGAAACAGATGCTAAGTTGCAGCCGAAGTCAACTGAGAAGAGCTGTTGCACCAGTGGATTGCAGCAGTTTTCCACAATTCAGTGAATCCTATGATGTGCAGATTTTGGACATGCACATGCTAGAGATATTTCAACTCTGACTGTTTCTGTAGCTTTGAGAAGGTCCTTGAAATTCTGAAGAGATATTCCTCTGGTCGACGATCCGTGCACATACATTGAGCACAGACTGTGGATATGTGACTTGGAGGACACCGGACATTTTGATGGCTGTCCTGAGCAGCTGCTGCTTGGCCCATGACTTCCATTTTTGGCCAGTACATTGTGACCTATTAGAAAGAGGATAATCGGAATGCTCTTGTTGGACATCTTGGCTCTGCAGGCAACCAACAGTTTGTGTGCAATCTTGTCAACACAAGACAAGACTGGCCGTTTCACCAATCTGGCGATGACGGACAAACATTGTGTGCGACTGTGTGCATATTTTAGACAAAACATGCTCGTGGAGAACTGGGAAGCTATGACTTGGAAGCCTTGGTCAGCCGGGTTCAGCACATTGTCCAGGACCCTGAAGTAAGCTCATGCCTCATGCCTACACCTCCTGATAGTGGGCATTTGTTGGAAGTTTGTTGTCAATAGCCAGCTTCAGAATGGCACAATTTTGGGCTTTGAAAATGTTGGTGTTCAATGTGGTTATGAGACCTGGGGAGTGCATGCCATGTGTTTATGGCTGGGTACAGGGCTTGGTTTCCACAAAGGGATTTGGTGACTTGGAGCCACACTAATCGTCCGCAGAGCACCACCTGTTGGCAAGAAACTTTTGCTGCTACAGTACAGGTTTTGGACCTTGGCTGTTGTTGTTACAGGCTTGTGAACCATTGCTGCACTGCAGTTACTGTTTGCTAATGAAATGATGAGCACGTGCTGGCAGCACCCATTTCAACTCCTGGGGGATGAAATCATGCAGAAGTGTTTGCCAAGAAGCTCTTTCACCACACAGGTTGCTGCAGCATGGTCAGTCTGACAGTTGGAATCCTGATAGTGTACTGACTACTGCCTGCATTCTTCCAATGATGGAGTATGCTGCAGACTGCCACTTGAGACAATGACTTGTTGTTCATCATTTGTTAAGAACATCAGTATTGATGCTGTGGCTGCTTGTGGTAGGTCCGGGAAATCTGGTTGAGCAGTGAAGACACAGGTGCGCACAACACAATCGACAACCTGCCTCTTGCATTGTGCAGATAGTGCTGCAGAGAAGACACATGAACTGTCTGATGTGTGCTTGCCTGGCTATCCCCCAGCAGCAATATGTCTCTTGGGAAGTTCCAGGAATGCACAAGGCACTTGTTACATAGCTGTCAATGCTAAGCAGCACTTCATCACACCATTTCCTACGTGCTTACCACGCAATCTCAACAAATTCTGGATCCTCTTCACCAGTGTTATGGACAGTCTGTGCTGGCCCTCACATCAAAGTTGATCTGCTTTATGCACAGAGTGTGTGCCATAAGATTTGTTTGTTCAGGCATGCTTTCCACCTTCGCTTTTATCCTGACCATTGTACTTATCTGACATGAATTTTTGTGAACTGTTGTGCATGCTATTAAAGGGGAAAAACAGTTCAGAAAAACTCATTTCAGAGAAGTACAATGTTTGGGATAAAGACGCTACACCATGACCCATACCCCCGGGCCTCAGAGAGCCCAGCCACAGAAACCATGTTGTCAGGGACGTGTTGGCTCCCTTGATCAATTGTTCATCTATTGCCTTTGTCATCTCACCTGTTCAGCATTGTCTTGAATCCTGACGCCTTTGAAGGGCGTGTAACGAGCGTTCTCGAACAAATGGCATGGATATTATTTTGCCCATTGTAGTCTTGGGGGTGCAATGACAGCTCATTGTATTATTTTGGCAAGCAGCAGAACTTACAAATTCGCTCTTGCACACTTCCAGCTGCAGGCCCATATAGGCAGCATGTTGTAGCAGTGAATGGGATTCCATGGATTATAGGTGTGTGAAAGCTGTGGCAGGGAAAGGCCTTGTGCCCTGGAGGCGATGATGGGGTACAAAATCCCAGCCAGCATTTGTTCAATGTCCCCCAGGTGCATAGCCCCACACACCACACAATGGCACAACACGAAAAATGGCAGCAGAATAGCAGTCGTGAAGTCTCTGGGCCCTTGTCTCCAGGTGCATATGGCCGCGATCTGGGCACCAGCCTTCCTGCCCTGCTGCAGCGGCTTGTTGCTGTGCTGCCCCCCGATGGCAGGGCGATGCTTCGGCTGGGAATGACGAATCCGCCATTCATCCTGGAGCACCTGGATGCTATAGCAGAATGCTTGAACCATCCTTGTGTCTTTTCATACATCCATGTGCCAGTGCAGTCTGGCAGCAATGATGTACTGGAAAGGATGAAGAGGGAGTATACAGTGGAAGGTGGGTGCACATTCCCCACTGGCTGCCAAGTTGCTACCTGTCTTTCAGCCTTTGCCCGCTGTTCAACATCATGTACAAATCGATGCCTATGGATGGCCTTGCCTTGATGCTGTTTGTAGCCATTGCTGTCGCTGGTTATCATCAAATGCTTTCTCCTTCCTCTGAGCCACAGAAACTGTACACTCCTCTTGGCAGGGGCACCCATGGGAGCTGTTGTTGGTGGCCGGGAGTGTTCCCAGTCCGATTTCTGGAGATCCAGGTCTCCGAGTTCGGCTGAAAATTTCCTGATATCCGGTGGCAGGGTCACCCAGTTTCTTTGGAGCAGCATTCTCTGAATGCTGACAGCACAGGTGTATGAACTTTTGCTGCAGGAAACTCTTGAATGTGGGGTAAGAGTTCACTGATGCATTGCAGCAATGCATGGAAACTGGCAGTGGAGTTCGCTGGCTCGCGACAATAAGGTGTCCTTTTTTGGTGTCAGAATTATCTCAATCAAGAAATAAAGAATCGTTACGTATCGATGCAAAGCACTACACGATGGTGGCAACTGGTGTGAGTGTCCACATATCTGTGTGTGCCTAAACTGTAGCCACTGCAGTAGGGCTTTCACCAAAGTGTGCACTGCAGGACTGTACAATGCCAACACATAGTCAACTTGTGCCTGTGTACATTTTCTGAACAGTCCAATATTGGCAACTGACAGTCACACATTGCAATAGTTGATTGGTGCCGTTCAATGCTTTGGCCATCTTAATGATTTATGCATTCTTTATTTTTTGAAGGTTGAGTTTGAATGTCGGCAACATACAGGCAGGCTTGTCAACGTTGAATCTTTGTTTTATGTTTGTCCTGTTGCTGAAGAGAATCTCTTCCATGCCTGCAGAATTCCAGCTGGTTTGCGACACACTGCTGCGATTGGTGCCCACACTGGAGTTAGCAACAGATATCATCTGTGGCTTCCCAGGCGAGACAGATGAGGACTTTGAGAGAACTTTAGACCTTGTTGCACACTACAGGTTTCCACACTGTCACATCAGTCAATTCTATCCGCGGCCTGGCACACCAGCAGCAAGGATGAAGAAGGTTGTGTCACAGGTATTTGTCAAAACGCAGCAGACATGGCCTTTTCAGCTCTTCAAGCGATGAGCTGGCTGCAGAATAATTGTATCATAGTACAACAGTATCACATTTCTTAACATCTGGAAGTCCTTGATAGCTGACCATGGATTCAGCACAGCTCCAAAGCCAACTGACATTGAGCAAATGGGTGCAGTGCATAGTTCTAGTGTTGTGGTGTGCACGTGCAGAATTGTTACAACACACTCTTGTAGTGCATTTAAGCCCAGGAGCTCATGTGCCGTGCTGTGCACACCCTGAGCAGTGTTGGTTCAAACCTAACAAGCGAAAGCAAGCATCAGCAAGGTGGACACTTAGACCCCGGTTTCACGACATTATCTTTGACATTCACCTTGGTCTTCACATTGAGCCTTGGATGAGCATGTTTTCTTGGCCTGCGCTTGCAGGTTGTGAAAGAGAGAAGTCGAAAAATGACAGCACTGGTAGACGGGTTTGAGGGGGTATATGAACACCTCGTGGGCTCTACCGTGCGAGTGTGGGTAGTGGACTTTGCGCCTGATGGCTGCCATCTTGTGGGGCACACTGAGACATACGCCCAGGTAAGCAGTGACACCCGGGAGATTTGATTGCATTGAATTTGAAGGCCTTGCATGCCATGAGTGCATTTGGAACAGACAGGCAACTTGATCTTTTGTCTTTCTATTCATACCTTCTGCGGTTTCTTGCACCAGTGTCTGGTTCATCGGCTGAAGACGACATGTGTGTACTGGCTGCACAGTAGAGTTTATGGGGATCCTCCGTGCAGGAACAGAATATTTATGCTGGCTACAACAAGTTGGCTCGACATCGCCACTGCTGTGCATTTGGCTTGTTCTTATCCTGTCAATGCCTTGCTCAGGTGCTTCTGCCTCCAGAGGATGGGCTCATGGGATCAGTGGTGCATGCAAAGATTATGTCCTCCTCACGATGGTCCGTTGTTGGAGAAGTCAAGGAAATATTGTTCAGGCCCCCTTCTTGTGAGCATGGCATGTCGATACAGTCCATGCACAACAGACCTCCAAGACAGGCCAGCCGTGCTCACAAGGCTGGCCACGTGCAAAGCAACAGTAAGGACGTTGAGGGGGAGTTGCAGAGCACACCAACACTGAAACGGTTGAAGAAAAGGAGAAAAGGGCCCTCTCTGGGCCCTGGACAGGGTAATGGACTTGAATCAGCTCCTGAGACTGGTCTTCGTCAGCATCTCCAACAGGACTGTGGAATCTGCAATGCAACGGAAGTGGGTGGGCTCAAGGTTGGACAGAGCAGAGCTGGTGGCAATGTTGCAATGGGCAGGGGCCCAAAGTTTGCAGATGACAGCACTGATTGTTTTGACACAAATGGTGATCACCAGGAGATGGCTGGTGCAACTGTCAGAGCCATCGGGGATGGCTCCTTGCCAGTGCTCAGTCAAGAGCCAGCCACTTTGGGGTTGAGCCACCTGTTCAATGCGGACGAATCAGAAACTGCAGTGAAGGTTTGGAAAAGGGAGAGTTTTGGGTGGAGAAGTTTGGGTGGGAGGAGTCTTGTGATTGCATGGGAGAATGTCGTTGACGATTTGATGAGAACAGGATTACTGATGGGGCTCCTGGGCATTTTAGTAGCCGGGCTGGCTGTGCTTTCGAGCGACACCACTGTTCAGCAGTTGTGACACATTGTCTGCCTTGGTGCTCATGCATGAGTTGACATGACGCATGCTGATCATGATGACTATGCATGTCCTCCTTTTCAGGACAGCCAGACTGTCATGGTGAGGCCGCAAAATCGCCTGGGGGCAAGGTGGCTGCTCTCCAACTGTGGATAGGGCCGCCCTTTCCAACTGCATGGTGACGCTGCGAACTGCCGGGCATCTAAGCAGGCTCAAGAAACGCGCTTCTTGTAACTGCAGGTAGGAAGCCTGGCGGTCAAAGGGCCCAATTTGCCGCATGCTCCACTCACTGTTGCCCTGGTGCGATTGAATTGAGGGTGCAATTGATAGTCTGCATGACACCAGTTCTTGCATTCGATCAGTTGGTGCACAAGCGAAATCGCCAAGGGATGCACCGATGCAACGGCGTGATTCGATGATGGCAGGCCACAGTCGGCAAGTTGCGTTCCGCCAACTGCCAAGAGCGGGGCTTGTGACAAATAGAAAGGGTACTGACCCAAGGATTGTGGTGGGTCCATGAGAGTGGGGTAAACAAACAGGTAACCGCTGGCTGGGTATCGCGTTGTATTGAAATATCTGCCATATGTCACATTGTGCACTGTAAACAAGGGACCTAAAGCATGTCCAATTCGAGGAATTATTTTTCCCCATGGCAAAGATTCTAAAAATTTGTGAATTTGTCATCCTAGAATACGACCATTGTCTCCTGACAACAGCTTGAGATGCACTTGACGAATTGCAAATGTCAAAAACCATTATTGACGGTTGGGGTTGCAATGGCACTTGATGCTATTCGGCCATGAGCAGTGCTATTTGGGCCCCGAATAGCACTGCTCGAGGCCAAATAGCGCCCAAGGATAGCACCCAGTCTAATTGTGTAGAACATTGCAGTGGTGCCATGATTCTATCTTGCCGAAATTTCCTTGCCAAAAGCACCCAACGTCACAGATTCCATAACGCTGGGTGCTATTGGCTAGGAAACTTTGGCCGAATAGCATCAGGGCACCACAGCATTGTTCTACGCAAATAGACTCGGTGCTATTCTGGGGTGCCATCTGTGATACGGATGCACGCAGGGGAGCAGTAGCACCTAGGGCTATTCGGCAAACACCGCCTTAGCAAGGCGGCACAGCAGCCAATGAGAACTGTTCCTGTATAGCATCGCTGGTGCAATGGCACAGACCGATAAAAATGCTCTTAGTGATGGTCTTTTGACATGTGCCAATCAGATGACCGAATAGCACCGCCAGGGCAATAGCAATCGCCAATAAAAATGTTGTCAGCTTCCATAAGGCTGAGAGCAATAAATCAAAACAGCGAAGTTACTTGGTGTTGGTGCCCATCCCCTACACGTACCCGCCCCCTCTCTGGGGGGTCCAACCATGTTAGCATTCATGGCCCTATGTTGGTGTCCAACTCACAGTACACACCCTGTGGCGCTGCCTTGGTGGACGGTAGTATTCATGCCTGCCGCTCTTCCCTGACATTGATGGTTGGCAACACAAGCCGCTCGCTTGTTGAGCAACCGCAGGCTGGTCGGAAAAGCTTGAGGGGCGGTTATGAACATTGATGATTGACGATCGAACGTGCAACCAGCATCTCAGTGATGGAGAGTGCATCTCCGGGACATGGGGAAGGGGTGGAACATGGCGAGGACCCACCGGGCCTCACCATCCTCGCCCTGGTGGAGAATGGCTGAGAGGCGAAGAGCCACAGCTGTGCTTGAGGAAGTACGTTTGCATCGGCGTTTGCTTTCCCACTCGCCATGGTCAAGAAAGCTGACTGTGCAATGCATTTTCGTTGTCGCCGTCCCATTGTGCGGTTGGAAAGACTCAATTTTCTGAGATTCCCCCCCTCCCTTCCATGGATTCAGGGTGAGAATACATTACTCTCCATTGTTGTTTGCTGAATTTCGGTTCTTGTTCCGCTGACAAGGCCAGTCCCGGTGCGTGGATCAGTAGTTGGGGTTTAGGGTGTCCGAAAACAAGAACCGAAATTCAGCAAACAAGAACGGGGACTAATTTTGTGCCATTCAGGGTTCATACCACGTCAGTATCCATGACTCAGCGTTCGTGCCCATGACCCAGCCCCAGCATCCGTCGCTCCATTTGGTGGTCCTGTCTGCGCGTGCTAATGCGGGTCATTCCCTGGCTGGCTTCCCTCAAATCTGCATCGCGACCTTGGTAATGCAGCCCTTCCTTCCCCCTGCGCGCCTGACCACGGGCGCCCCCTCCAGGTAAGCACATCACCAGCTAACGGATTACTTCCAAAAACGCATATTCTCAGCACAAGTCCGCGCTTCTGGCAGGAGGGCCAGGCCCTGGCGCCCTTCCCCTGACGGACCGCCGCTGACACACGGATTGCTGCCGCGGGCCTTCGCCCCCGCCCGACCCGGGGGCCTTATAGACCACCTCCAACTGGTTGATTGCTGCGGAGCGCCTTCATTCCAGGCCACACACCGCCGTTACAGGGGCCGCGTAATGTAGAGGCACCCCCCGCCAACGCAGTGACTGCTGCGGCCCTCTCCCCGCGCCAGTCCACACCCCGCCGCTGCTGCCGCGCGGGAGAGGCGCGCGCTGGGCGAATATGGCATCTTCGCCCCGAGATGCCAGGCGAGGCGGCAAGCCCGGCGGCGGCCACGCTGCCTTCGGCACCAAGGACATCTCCGCCTGGGGCAGTTTCGTCTTCAACTTCAACAACGCCACCGGCCCCGCCCTCGTGTGCCTGCCCCTCTGCGTCCAGCAGGTGCGCGCCGCGCCGCTGCGAGCCCCTCATCCCCACTTCCGGGGAAACGATCTGCCCGGACAGGTGCCTGCGCGCCGTTCCGGGTTGGCGGCGCGGCGCTCGGTGTCGCAGCATCCGGGGCTGATGCCCATGTGCCGTGGGCGCGGGCTTGCTTTGCCTGAAGGTGGCCGAAAAGGTGCCCGAAAAGTTGCCATGATTTTCGCCGGGAGTCCGGAAATCAGCATTTGGGGCGGGTCCGCGGGCTCGGCCCCGGCACGTGCTGGCGTCCGGCCGCCGCGCCCCGGCGGCGCGGGCGTGGCGTGCCGTCGGCAGCTCATCCCCGTGGGGCATCGCCGGGCCATGCCGCCTGCCCATCTGCCGTACAGTCATCCCCGTCAATGCCCAATCCCGCGCCGCGATTACCCTCGCCACCCCACGCGGCCATCCCGACAAATCCGCTGGGCCCCCGTGCCCCGATTGCGCCGCGCGGGTCGCATCGTTTCGCCTGGAGCGGCGATCTTCTCGCGGGACCTTGGGATGCCGGTGAAAATGCCACTTTCTCCACCTCCAGCAAATCCTGCGCCTAGGAATCCTTTCCGGTCCGCGCGGGACGCAGCCAAGCGGTGCGGAGGGCCCTCAGCTTGGGCGTGTGTCAGGACCTGCAGCGGAGGGGTGCGCACGGGGGCCAAGGGGAGGGCCCCCAATCGGGGCCGCTGCCGTGAGACCAAAATGCACAGTCAGCCGGGCAGTGCGTGGGCATGGACCGCCAGGCGGGCAGTGGCCCGCGTCCCCCGATAGCCCCTGCCATTCCTGTGCGGCATCGAATCCATTATTCGTTGTGTGACGCCGGGTCACGCGCGGGCCTGTGTAACGCCACGGCTTGCAAAAATCGGTTGATCGCGAGTGATTGAAAAGTGTTGGTGTCCCGCCGTGTCTCGCCTTTTCTGGACGAACACTGTTTGATATGATGATGTGGCATGACACAATGTGAATTATGTTCCTAATTCAGTGTTAATCAAATACTGAATAACAGTAAGTTATGATGACTCATGCTGGCAATTCAGCAGTCTGGGTTTGACATTTAGGGAACATAACTATTGAAGAAAACGCAACTTGGACAAGATGACAACAGCACAAGTTGGAGGTCTCCTTGCCTTGTGCTCGCATGTGAACAGCAACAGGCGTCATCACACGGAACACTGTAATTGGCAACTTTCCAGCATATTTCCATCTGCTTCACATCATCTCTCGCCACACTATTGAAGACCAATTCTTCAACTGCCCAGCAGCACATGACAAGCGTGAGCAAGAAATATGCAACTGGCTGGTTGGCAGCTTACCCATTTACAGATGCTTTGTCAATGCTTGACGTTGACTTAAAGGACACTATGTGCTTTGCATATTTATATATTGTATGCATTTTTCCTCTGTCCAAAATTGATTGTCGTCTGTTTGAAAGATAAATTTGCGACATTTAAACAGCTAAAAGAGGACACATTCGGCAAGATTACCTCCCAAACCTCAGACAAGCAGTTTTCGACGAACAGTGTGTCGACGCGCTCTCCTAGTAGACCCGAAGTTGCCTTGTGTTTGTCAAACAACGGTTTCTCACACTCGACGCCCATCGGTGATCCCCAAGGTTCTGAGTTGCGTGTGTTGTGTGCTCACCCTCTGCATCGGAGGCCCTATATCATCTTTTCACAGCATGGAAAAGAGCCTCACATATACTTGTCTAGGAGGGGGTGCCCTTTGTATGACCTGTTTCTTTTTCTTTTTGGAACAAATGTTACCCACGGTTCTGAGCTGTTCCAGTCCCTGCGAGTGGCAAAACGAAGTTGTTGCTGTCACAACGAAGTTCGACGTCCACCACGTGGAACAGAACTTGCCAAGCACGTTCGGCTATGCATGGATCGTTGCCTCAGAAGGCCTTTGCTACAACATCGACGATATCCGAGATCTGCCCTTTCCTTATTCTCCTCAACATTGCAAAGAGATGGCCGCTTTGCAGAAATGTCGAAAAGTCAAGGTTATGGCCGGAGGACGCTTGTCTCAAAATGGTATCGAATCCACAATCCCTAGCGGATTGACCTGAATTCTTCGCTGTATACTCCAAACTCTTGGGACAGCTTTGAAAGTGAGCCCAACGTGAAACTGAGGTCGCCTGTATGGGAGAAGGGTATTCGTGCCACATGTTGTTCCAAGCAACTCGTGGCTGCTGCATGTGTCACCAGCGATTTTGGGCATTATTCTGGTGGAGTTGTTCCCATATTGGCACTGGCTTCGTGCAAAATCACATGTTTTCAGTCAAGGCAGGGTAGGTCAAATCATCCAAGACTATGGACATCGCCTCTTGGCATAGATATTGAGCTCTAGCGATGTTGATGCAGCTCTTACCCTGCAAGCATAGCACACGAATGCCTCGAAACATGTGCGGACTGACTGCAACTCGAATGGTGTTGTGCAGGCAGGATGGGTGTTCCCCCTATTCCTTCTGTGGTTCATAGCAGCATGCTCTGGCGTGGTCGCCATGATGCTGTGCGAGGCCATGCAGCGCATCCCTGGCAACCACAAGCTGACACAACGATATGAGTACTGCACTATGGTGAAGCACTACATGGGCAACCGGTGGTACATGTTCACCACAGTGATGTACAACCTCAGCCTTCTGGCCACAAATGTGGCGGCCATCGTCATAACAGCTCAGGTGAATACTTCAATTTCCTTGTTGCATTAACTGGATTTCTGTTTATGTTACAGAACCAATTGGGTGGGACAGGTATCGATTGTTGCAAGATGACCGACAGTCAGCATAGTGTAGTGTTGTCATGCAAGTGCCTGTTTATGGTCTGTCCAACCCTATCTGCAACAGCTGCAATGTGTCAGCATCACGTCCATCTGCGCGATGGTTGTACCACAACGTGCACATGGATTGTCTCACGTGAAGGAAGCCCACAATGACTTGTGTGCAGTACAGGGACAACCATACATGCAACTTTGCTTGTGTGTTGTTATTCAAGGTTGGCCCATTCTGAACGCTTGGTTTGGACGGACAACAGCACTTGCACTGGTCTCGTTTCTCAGCAACAGGTCCATATGGCCAAGCACTCTGCCAGACAATGGCCTTTGCAGTGGTCTTGTTTCTCAGCGACAGCCCCCCATAGCCAAGCACACTGCCTGATGTTCCCCTCATGAAAGAGCCTCCAAAGCATCTGAATCCACGTCTCACCCTGGTGGATTTACCATTAATAGCAAGAGAATTATGTCGTACAGTGGCCACCCCTTCCTGAGCCATAAAAATTGTGATACTCTGTTCAACACTGTAGATCTAGAGTCTCAGTAGGCATGCCTTGGGTGAGAACTGGCAACGCAGGGCGATGGGCATAGCAACAAGCCTAACCCCCTTGGATTGTGTTGTTGTGTCCGCAGGTCATGGACAACTGCATTTTTCATGTTTGTCGTGGCACGTACGGCCTTGACTACGGAACCTTTCCTCCCACATTCGTCCATGCTGTGGAAAAGGGCTCTGGTGGAACGGCAGGGACTGTGCACTGGAGCAGTGGGGGAGACAATGTTGTGTCTCTTGGCTTTCTCGTCATCTCTGCCCTTATTGTGCCGATAGGGGCAATGAACCTCGACGAGAGTATGTGGCTTCAATGGCTCTCTTTTGGGAGCCTTGTGCTGTTCACCAGTGCCTTCATCGTTCAGGTATCTTAATTCCACACAGATCGCTCTGTCAGGAAGCTACAAATCATTTGCCTTGCCCCTGATAGGCCATGTTTGGATGGTTTCGACCGCGTAAAACCAGGTTTGTTCACTTTTTGCTTTCTGAAGAGTCACAGTGACGCGATCCATAGTCTATCACATTGGATTTCCCTTGTGTTTTTATGGCTCACTGCGAATGTGCTTCTCTACTAATAGAACAGTGGGGATGGGACCCGCTAGCTTGCAGCCGACATCTTCATTCCCCTACATTCCCTTGTTGGGTGTTGTCGGCTGGTCAAAGGCTGCACTGTTGCTGTCTTGCCACATGGACAAGTCATCATAGTGCCAATAGCCAGAAAATCTGTGCGAATCTGAAACCTGCTTTATGTTCTGCACAAGTCAATAAAGATCGCCTCACGTTTGGGAGTCCAGGTGCTATGCCTGTCCAGACAGAAATGCATGGGTTGGCTGCAGCCCTTGCAAGCCAGTGCAACACTAGCCAGGGGCCTGGACATCGTAAAAGAAAAGGCAGGCCTGCTGCCAGTGTGCGTTTCAGCCCCAGTCCCAGAACCTTGAAACCTGATGTAATGGGCACCACAGTGAGATGACCTCAAGTCCATATCTGGATTGAGGTCACTTTGCCACAATGCCCAGTCTTCAGACAGGTGCATGCACACGACGGATACGAGATGTGTAGTGGTGCAGCTTTTTTGCACTTAGAGGCGTCTACCTCAACTTGCAGTAGGGAAGCGAGCCAGGCATATGCTTGTCCAGTGGAGGGTCGCTCAATATCATTACATGGCCTGGTTTCCCTTCTTGTGAAAATGAAGATTCCTCACTGAAGAGGCTGAATGGTAAATCTCCTGCCTCTTATTGCTTCAAACCTTTATGGTGCAACAATACACAGGACATGCACTACGACAATGGGGTAGTCCGTATCCATGACATGCCAGCCGAGTTCTAGAGAAGTTGGGTGTCCTACCTTGCAGTAGATGTTGGACATGATGTGAGATTGTTCATCCATGTGCTCATGGTGCTGCCTAGTTTCCATCAGCTGATCTGCTGTCGCTTCTGTGGCCTGATAGAAGTCCTTGAGCCCAGTTTGGGAGACCAGCGCACCCTGCCGGGTCTGCACTCTTGACCGCTGCTGGTGACAGCTTGTCTGGTGCCCAAAGCATGCCCGGTTGAAAGCAAGGGACATGCTGTGAGCTGTCCTTGAAGCACTTTGGGGAGCGTACTTATCCAAACCCCTACAGAGTAACGGTTTTGCCCTTAAAGAACTTCCTGCCCGTTAGCTTGTCCTGCGGCACTGCTCTGTGTGTGGCACTGAAATCATGAATCCCATCGTGCTGTGCAGTTCGTACAAGACGCCGCTGCCAACATACAGGATATAAATGAACTGGCACCCCCCGTCACTGACCTTATGGGGCAGATACCTGTGCTTGGGGTGGTACTGTTCGCCAATGCCTACATGGTTACAATTCCCTCGTGGGTCAATGAGAAGGCCCCCAACGTGAGTGTCACGAAGGCAACCTGGCTTCCAGCAGGGGCAGCAGCTCTTCTGTCGTCCATATTTGCCATCACAGGAGCGTGGGCGTACAAGCTGCTCGAATTTCCCGATGGTGAGTTTGTTGAGTTGCTGTGGGGCTGTGTCAGCCCTCATGGCATGTCACAACAACAATGTGATGTGCCTCAACTCCAAGTTGGCAAATGTTAAACATCCAAGAGTCCATCTCCACGGTATTCAGGAGCTGCCTGTGGAGTGGGCTCTTAATCTCAACTTGCTCACAGCACAGTTGTGTGTGTAGACTGCATGTCGCACTGCTGCAGGCAATGGTTTGAATGTATCCGTTCAATGGCAAAGTAGGGTGGTCAGCTGTCACCTGTTGTTGCTGCTGGGATGGCTGCAGGTGACAGAGTTTGTCCTTTCATAGAACATAGCAATACAAGATAGTCATGTGACCTGTTGCTACTGGCTAACTTGTCCTGCATCATTGATGAATAACCTCATCGGTTGTCAACGTGAAAACAACAGAGGCCTTGGCACGTGAATGGATCATTGGCGAATGTTATCCTTCTTGGATTGTGGGGATCTCCAGCCTGGTCAACTGTGTGGGGCTTAAGCATGCTTACTCGCAAATGGGTTTTGTTTGATGTCTTCGTTAGTCGATGATATCACATGTGCCTGATTTCATGCAGCTCCATGTGGAAGATAGGGATTGTAAGTCCGGCCACTGACCAACGCTATCATAACTGGACTCGTTGCAGGTGTTCATGGCAAAGACCGTGGGCATCCCAAAGATGGGGCTGGCGACGTGCTTAATTATGTTTTGGGGCCTGGCTCCAGCTGGTGGATGTTCATGTGTGGCTACCTGTGGAGCCTGACCGTCCTTGTGCCTGGCATCCCTATTCTGGCAATCGTCGTGCGGTACAACCTTCAGTCAGGTGGCGCCTCCAGGAGTTTTGCCTTCATCCTGTCCTCTGTCCTCCCCGTCCTCGTGACGGCCTTTTTGTATGAGAGAGGAATCCTTCAGGGGCTCTGCCAGTGGGTGGCAGTCTTCCTGCAGGTGCGATTCATCGAAACTGCACCATGGCAGTGCACATTGTGTCTAACGTTGACCTTACACTGTGTGGACTGGGGCAAATTTCGTGCTCCTTTTGGCGTGGGAGTGCAGTAGCTGCACTGAGAGTCTGGTGACTGGCAACAACTGCACGTCTGGTGAAAACCCAGTCACGCCTGCAATTCCAGCTGCTACAAGCAAACACGGACCACAGACCAAAGACAGGCTTTCCTGACGCACGCTCAGTGCAAGAATGCACAATACTAATGCCGGCACGAGACACAGGCTGCCGTCCAAAGGGTGTATCGTCAGCGTATCTCGCTCTCAAGGTAGAGGAGCCATGCAGCGCTGTGGAAATTGGCCCCTTAATCCGTTGCTGATGTCAGCCGTGCGGTCTGTGTCGAAGCATTTTTTGTCAGTGCGAATGTTGCGATTGGGTTGTGCTCGCTATTTTGTTTCCAAACCACGCTTTTTTTTCATGGCAGGGGTTGATTAACTTCGTGTTGCCGCCCATTCTATATCGAAAAGCGATCATCACATACGGCACCGGGCACCCTGGCGAGAGGCTCATGCGGCCTCCACCTCACCCCCACGATGCTGTCGACGGGGAAGAAGATGCAGCCAAGGACCTGGAGTCCGAAGGTCTGCTCCTGTTGCATCCTGCGGGTCACCCGCCATTCAGCAACAACATCGACGGCATGGGGGCCGCGACTGCGACGGGCGGTGATTCAAGACACCCTGGACACCGCACCGGTGATGTTGACGGGGAAGCGATGGTGGGGAGCGCACCCCAGAGCTTGCCCGCCGACGGCCAATGGGATTCGATTTCCGCCCCCCTCTTGGCGCACACGGACGGACTGGAGGGGGACGAGCACAGGCAGGTGGAAATACAGGCGGTGCCCAGCTGGATAGGAGTGAGCAAATTGGCATTCGCTGACGGGCTTGCGTGGATGCTCGGTGGCTTGTGCACGCTGGCCGTCATCCTGACTCTGTGCGGCGCAATATCCGACGCAGACACGGCTGACAAAGGTGGATTCCAATGACAGATGTTTGTGTGTACATGGTAGGAGGCGCATCGTCTGTTTTTTGGGTGACCACATTATTGCACATTGCAGAACAGGGGTGTTGGTTTGGAAAGGCATGCAACACGTCTGACGATCAGTAGAGTGTGGTGGTGGGGGGTGACTCTGTGATGAGGCTGTTGGTTTCGTCCTCACAGCAGTCATGGGCTGGGCCAGCCACAGAATGCACTGCACCCTTTGTGGAAATCGTCCCAGTGGCAGCTCTTCACGAGCGCTTTTTGTGGAGGGCTTGGATTCGACACTTGTAGTTTGGTGTACTACCATGAGGAGATATGTGCACTGTTCATGCATCTTTATCGGTCGGCGATACTGCACCGGCGGTGCTGTACAGGAACGGTTTTCATTGGCTGCTGTGCCACCTTGCTAAGGCGGCGTTTGCCGAATAGCACCGGTGCTATTGCTCCCATGTATGCATCCGTAATGGCAGGTGCTATTGCTATGCCGAATGGCATCATGGCACTACTACAGTGTTGTGCACGAATAGCACCGGGTGCTATTCTGAGGTGCTATTTGGCCTCGAGCGGTGCTATTCGGGGCTAGAATAGCACCGTTCGGCGGTGAATAGCATCAGGGGTGCTATTGGGGTGATATTGCTCCCAGCCGTTGATGATGTTTTTTTGACATGCGGTGCTATTCGGATAGCCGAATAGCACCGCCGGGACAACAGCACCCACCGATAAAGATGCTCTTAGTGCTTGAAACATTGCAAAATGGTGAAATGTGCTTTGATGGGAGGAAGCTGTGGTGCAGAGGGTACAGCCAAGGGCCCTTGGTCCCTGGGCCGTCGATTCGCACTCGATGGAGCGCGTCTGGCCAATGTCATCCTTTTTGCGAGCGTGTGCGACCATTCACTCACAGGCCGCTCTTCTGGAATCCTGAAGCCATTGGCCTTTGCTTCCAACCGCCCAGGTTCTGCGTTACATCCAGCAGCACAACGTCGCAATGCAACACGGTGCAGCGCACAATTGCCCAACCAACACCCACCATGGAATCACGGTCAGCACGGAAATCAACGACGGGATTCGGACATTACATTGCCTACGGTCTGCACAATTCAGTTTCACGCCAACAGCCCGCCCTCCTCGCCGACTTGCTCCCAGCCGTGCCCTTCCATTGACGGCGAGGGGGGCGGGACGCCGTGCGGCATGAGGCAAGGCGAATGTGAGCGCCAGAAGCAACTCAGGTGGCGGATGGAGGCGGGGCGGGGCCGCGGCGGGCAGAGCTGGAACAGAAGCCCGTTCGCGCAGGCTACCGACGGAGCTCCCTCGGAACACGTCCGTAACGCTGCAATGCTCAGCTGCCCGTGGGTCAGGCAATACACGGCCTCCTGTCGAAGGAACCGACACCAGGCTCCACTGCTACACTGTTCTATCTGCACGACTCACCCGCCGCGTGCTGGTCGTCGAGCGGGCGCTAACTCCTGCTCGACACCCAAATCCCCACCTCTAACGGCAGGGCGGTTTCCTTCTCTGCGCAATGACGCGCGCCAGCGGCTGAAAACGGCACCAATTCCACAGCTGACAACTCCGTGACCGGCATCCTGCACCCTTCGCACGACGCCGATTCAGGACCTGTCCAGCCGAAGTCGACCACTAAGCGCAGCATCTGCCCCGCGGACTGTTCTTGCTGATCTGCAGCTCAAATCATGCGGATTTCGTAGTTGCCAGCAACTGTGATGTACCGAACCCAAGGCAACGCCTGGTACCCGCTCTTCTCGATAACCTTGAGGTACCGCACCTGGATGCCTGACACGGTGTAGTAAGGGATCTCGAAGTTCACCCTGATGGGGGGCATCCTACCACCAGAATCTTCCTCAGCTTGTACAGATGGCAGACTGAATTTGCACCTGAAGACAACCAGATGACAATGACGCGATATGAAGGATGCGTTTGGGCACCAGGCATGGCGGCTACCGGCGCATGGCAGCACAAAACAGAGAGAACAGTAATTTCCACGTCCATGACAATTGCACACAGCGCACAAAGCGCTCACTGGGTACAAGCAATCAACAAAATAACGGCTGCGCTGCCGATCCGCTGGAAGTGACTTCTTCAGTATCTGATCACAATCAGTGCATGCGCATGCAAACGATTGAAGGCGTGGTTCACCTCCCTACAGCTCTCACCAGTGGAAGCAGAGGAATTGGCAGCTGTGCAATAAGTGCAACATCTGCACCACTTCATACCGCTACATAGCGATGCTAAAACAGTGGTGGCATACCCTTGGTCGCCCAGCGCTTTTCAGCAGGTGCAATGTCCTCGCTTGACACACTTCGACACACAGAGCTAGCAAAGATTCGGACAGATGAGATCAGTTGGACCAGTCACTAAACCTAACATTGCACTGTCGATTGACAATTCGAATGCGCTACTCGGCGAACTGATACCCACAACAGTTGTCATCATCACCTCAAAAGGTACTCCTTGCCCCCTGGAAAGCTCTTGATCTTCCACACCAGTGCCTCCTTTTCAGGTGCGTAGTTTGCAGTCCCTTGCGATGTTCGAACTATGGGTGCTGTCGCATCCTGTGGTAGCGGAAGAAGAATCTGGACGTTCGTTGCGACAGACCGTTCCTTGAACTGCGAGCGTGCCTTCACCAAGTACTCGGTTCGACTCCGGCTGTGGCGTTCAACAGTGGCCTCAACCCAAATGAGTGGCCTGGACACCCACAGGACGCTCAAGAAAGCTGCGTAATACACTCACGAAGCAATCTCCCAGCATGCCTGGTCCCAACATTCATGCATTCCAGTGGAATCTCTGTCACCAGATTAGGGATACGAAATATCACCACCAACAGGAGGCAGGTTTTTGCAGTCAAATTGTTGATTTTGCAGAAGAGCTTGTACAGGATCAGAGATTAAGCCTGAAAGCCTGCTGCTTGTTGGCAAGTACTGCCAGCACTAGACACCAGCACCACCACCACCAGCAGTGACCCAGCTGCACAGGAACATTGCGTCTGCATGACATGCCTGGGGAGGAACCTTGGTCACAGGGCTCAGATAGGAGCAGAACTACGCACTGACAGGACCAAAAGCACTGACTGCTGCTCTTGCACCTATCAGCCACTGTTGCCTGTGACGTGGCAATGAACACTTTGAGTGTCTGTACCTTCAGTTTATTTGGGTTCAGCATCCCGTGGGTTTCTTTGGCAATGCATGAGATAACTCCAGTGCAACACATTCTGGAGTCCCTGAACTGCTGAAGTGCAATCAATACATTCCAGGCCTCGCATCACTCAATTCTCATAAAAGGTGGCAAGGAGTCCTCACTGATAACTCCCATACCTGTGTTGGGATGGAAATGAAACCAAAACCTAAAAGTGAATTGCCAAGTTTGGAGAGGGAACAACGACAACAGCAATTGCAACAGAAACAGCAACAGCAATAGTGACAGCAATAGCAACAAATGCACACGAGGCGCTATCCACAATCCCAATGAAGCCAGGGTACCCAAGCCCTGCACAATTTACCCCGTACTTTATGTTCTGGCTCAGGCGGTACGACATAAGATCAAAGTTGCCATCCGGAGGGATGAAGGAGATTGTCCTGTCGTTTTCGAATCTTGACAGACGGACACATTGGTGGAACTTGATGTCCTCCAGATCCACTGCTTTGTGCAAACCACGGCCCTGGTTCTGAAACAGGACCTGCACAAATGCAAGCCATGGTTTTCATAGACCACAGAATCAGACTCCATATAATGCGCCCTCCATCGGAGGAAAGGGACTTTCAACGTGTGCCATGCTGCAGTGAATGTTTCCAAAAACGTCAGAAGGGGCCTGCAGAAGTATTCGAAGTCCTAGCAGGAATTGTGGTTGGGGTCTGCGCACAGGTGACAACAAATGCACATTATGGTGCCGATGGAGGCTGGCAGTGTGGAGGCTGGCATTCTTGTGCCCAAGCACAAGTCTCCATTGCAAATGTGTGCATTGACTACCTGTGGAACCAATGGTGGCGTCCTTCATCACCATTGAGATTCACCACAGGACTTGTTGAAAGGTTGTTCAAGCTGAAGTACAAGGGCAACAGTACAAGTGCACAGGTCCACACAAAGAGGTGTGACGCCCATCAAATGAAGAATGGAAACGCATGGGGAGCTGCAAGGTCAAGAATAATGCCTTGCCAGAAATGCAATCGTTTAGAAAGGGTCAGGTTTTGGGTAGCAGTTGGCTCCTACTACAAGACAACCACGGCTGCGCACCTTGTCATTCAGGCCCAGTTTACATTCAGGCATCCCGCTCAGGAATGTGCGCATCTTCAGCACCCCAACAACCTCAGACTGCACCACCATCGCATTCGTGTTCACCAGCAGGTTCACACTCTCCACAACGTCCAAGAAGACTTCGTTCTTCTTGTGTTTGACCCCTTCAGAACGCCATGAGATGGCGTTGGTGACTGCCATCGGGGGTTTTACTTGCACCTACACACAGAGGACCAAGACAAGCTGGACTATGCATGACACAGTTCAAAAATCGAACAGCCAGGTGAATAGTGCCGAAGAACATAGATATCCATACTTCCTTTGACGATGGCCAGAACGACGACAGATTACAGGGGCAAATATTACTGCATCCCTGCTTTCTGTGCTTAGATCGGAACTGGAATTGATGGAACAGTAAAGTTTGCACAATGAAGCCAGCATTCCTGGTTCTGAACACAACACTGCCTTGACCACTTGGGTAATCTGTGGCTCATCAGGGCAGACATGTAGCCTTATGGGAATGCAACCCACCTCGATCTTGTGAGCATCTGTCTTTATATATTCCGACAATATCTTGGCTTCTGTGAACTGTGGGTACCCATAATCCATGACCTGCACAAAAGACACACTCACTCTGAAGCTGCTTCAGGTCTGCGAGGATGCAGGAAACCGTTCAACTTGCTGCATTGCCGCATCAATGGAACACCATGGCCAAAGCATTGGATAGGCTGCACCCTTGCAATGATGGCTTGCCACAAGAATTGAGTTCACGTGCACCAGGATCGGATCAATCACAGCAATTCTGACTTCAGACTGTCATTGACAATTTCAATGACAATTCTGCTGTGCAATCTGCAGCACCATTGTGCACAGTTGCCACTATGGCCTCCCAATGTTGGCCATCTTCAATCTGCTATGCCACCAACCCCCACCCCGCCCCACTCCATCCCACCCCCTACCCCCCCCCACCCAAAGTCTTTCTCAATATAGGGCGCTTTTGCTGCCTGCCTATTCCCCAGAGGTCGGGGGGCCTCAGCCATGCATCCCACAGCTTCAATCTAATGCGCTGGGCTTCTGTTGAGCCATGTGAGACATGCACATTGTGAACATTGATGGATCACTCCAGCATCTGCCTCCAGGGGAAATCCTGTCAAATGGGCAAATGCCAATTCAACATTACCCTCTAAAACAAAGTTCAGCTGTCAAGCACTCGGCTTCCTCACTTGCCGACGGTATTCTTGGAGGCAAGTTTCCTTGCAGGAGGGGGTAGACAACTCACACAGCGTCTTGCCCCAATCACAAGTCCCCAAGAGTTCCCCCCTACCCCCATCTCCCCAACACACACACACCTCGTCCAGCAGTTCATACACGATGACGAAATTGTCCTTCAGCGACTCCTCCTCCAGCTCCTCGAAGTACTCCGTGAAGACCTCCACCAGGCGGTGCAGGAACAGCACGACGGAAGCGGCATTGAGGTTGCGCCTCGTGACGCACATCAGGTACAGGTTCGCGTGCTGCACCCACACGTACGACACGCCGCCGTCGTTCACCACGGGGCTCAGCCGCCCGGACTCCTCCAGCTCGTTCAGCTTCGTGATGAAGCGCTCGGCCGTCGTCATGGGCACCTCCCCGCGATAGTCGCGAGAGATTATGACGCGGCCCTTGAGATCGAGGATGAAGAGGGCCGAGACCGCCATGCCTGGGAGGAAATCCCGAGACCCTCTGGCCTCGGTCGGGCGGAAGCGCGGAGGCCTGGTGCCGGGTGGGAGCCCTGGTGCCGTGGGCAGATTGGCCACCAGCAATATGCCCCCCCTGGAATCCTTCACTCAATGCCTGGATCGACGTCGGGGCCTGCTCGAAGCTGATTTCGAGAACCGCAAGCGGGGTGGCGGGAGAGAGGGTGGGAGACTGACCGCCTGGTGGGAGGGCGTCCAGGGGCGAGTTACGTCCAGGGGGCCAGATTGCTGGATCAGGGATCCAGTGGGAGGAAGGAATCCTCCCTGCTCGTGGCCGACAGCCGCTGTGGGCGGCAGCCGCGACGCCCGCGCGTCGCAAGGCGGACAGGAAGGCCGTGAGCGGCACCCACCACCGTGCAACACAGGCAGGCAACACTTGCGCGGCTCCCCACATACACGACGTCGCTGACTTTTGTCCCTCATTATGTCGCCTTCATGACCACTCGGCGCCCAATTCGCTCCCGTACTTTAGCGCCGCGTCTCCCCCACCGTCCTTTTGCCAGCACCCCCCTCCGTCCTGCCACGCCTCTGGCTCGCCCGCTCCCGCATCGACTCCTTTCGCCCCTCCGCCCTTCCCACTGCTGCTGGCGCTATGCACGCCCCCTCCGCACCCGCCGCCCTAGCCGCCCGCCCCCAGGGCCTGGGCCCGCGCCAGGCGGCATCCCACTGCTGTGCGCTGCGATCGGCGTGCGCCCCGGTGGAGGCATCCCGGCCGAGGCGCGCGGACGGCAGGCGGACGGACGGACGGAATGATGACGCATTCCTCGGCGCCGCGGTTGGAAGAGGCCTGGGGCAAGACGCGGAGAGGGGGGGAACGCAGATCGTCGAGGCGTTGCCCGGTGATGGATCCAGGGGGGGCGCATGGCAGTGGGATGCTGGGAGTGATTTGCCGTCCACATCCGGGCATTGGGTCAGTGGCGCGATCGATCGGCAGGGCGGGCGTTCTCCGAGGGTGGCGAGACGGGATCTCGAGTCCGGAGTGGTCGCGAAGGCTGCGTCAGGGGGGAATGGGGCGGGGACGGGGGCATCGGGGGTCGTGACGACGGGGATTGTGGAGGTGCGGCCGGAGACGGTGAAGAGCGACGGGCCCGGGCCGGGGCTGCAGTTCGGCGTTTCGGCCGCGCAGGGCCCCAGGGCGACGATGGAGGACGAGGCGATCGTCTTCCCCGACGGGAAGTGCGGGTTCATGATGGCGAGTAAGATGGCGCGAACAGGGCGGAAAAAGGCGCGCTCGAGTTGCTTTTTGATCCGGGAAAGCTTGCGGCGCTGTCGCCTGTGTGTGGGTCGCGACCTGATGTGGCGGGCCTCCTTTGGGTCATTGCCCCGTCCAGAAACTGTTCCCCGCTGTCGTCTGTGTGTAGGTCGCGACCTGATGTGGCGGGCCTCCTTTGGGTGAATGCCCCGTCCAGAAACTGTTCCCCGCTTTTGAAATTTTTGTTCCTTGGCATTTATGCTCGGCAGTCTTCTGCGCTCGCAACGGCGACCTCTTCACCCTGTGTCATGTTCCAGCATAGTCGTCAGCATCAGTCCTGTCGAAATTGGGAAGAGTCTCAGTCACGTTCAGCCGGCAGGGGCTTGACCGCTGCACGACGCATTGCATCACCCACTTTTCATGGGAGCATCACTTGTAGAAACGGCATCACAGCTCTCGCAGTACATTGATGAAAGCTTGTGTTCGCTCTTGCAGTGGTCTTGGATGGCCACGACGGGCTTCCCGCTGTCCAATGGCTGGCGGACCACATGTTTGACATCTTCTCAGATGTCATTGACGATGAAATGTTCAGTGGCACCTGTTCATTGGACCTGGTCGACGGCAAAACAGGGCTGTGCTGCCCTGTCAACATTACGCCAGTGTTGATGAAGAGTTTCGAATCTGCAGATAAGGAGCTGCTGGAGCATCTGAAGGGTGAGTGCAACCTTTCTCCAGGGAAGTGTTCCATATTCCGTGCTGTGCGTATTCCTTGAAAATGGGGCGTATGCTTGCAAGATGTTGCCTTGGCCTGGCAAGCACCTCGTTGGACCTTGCAGCTGTTCAGCTGACCTTCCAATGCAGTGTGAAAACTTGTCTCAATGGATGTATGTTCACTTTGACAACTACTCTCAATTGCCTGTGTCCTATCAGAGAAGTCTGGCGTCCGGGCGGCAAAGTCAGGTTCAACAGCAACCATCGCACTTGTGAAGCGAGACCGCATAATTGTTGCAAATGTGGGCGACTCCCGAGCAGTGCTTTGCAGGAATGGGGCAGCTTTTGATTTGACAACAGAGCACAGGGTCTGTGGGAATGGCACGGCCGTTCAGCCAGAGATTGAGAGGGTCAAATCTGTTGGTGGATGGGTCAGTGACGGTCGTGTGTGCGATGTGCTGGCGGTGTCGAGAGCATTTGGCGACTGGGAGTTCAAGGGGGAGGGACGCCAGCATGGACTTGCAGAAAGTGTGGAGTGAGTGCGTAGTTTTCGCTAAGTGTAGGCTTGCTGGTGTTGTATGTGCAACAATCGTTTTGGCAAGCATTTGTAGATGACAATGTCCACTTCTTGGCTGTTGATTGTACCCTTCTGATTATCTGAATTGCTCAGATTGCATCCATTTGGACGTGACGAGACACAGTACTTGCACCTTGTGGACAAAGGCATGCGTGTTTCCACACCTGAACACTGTTTGACAAAGCAATTGTTTTCGTAAGTTTGCCCACTTGCCAAGATTATCCACTAGGCAACAAAGATGCCATAGTGCTGGAATGTTGCGTCGTTGACAGGAGATAAACAATTTCCAGTTGCTTTTCAGACACATCTTGTCATTACCATGCTTAGGGTTTAAATATCCTGCCGCTCTTGACTGTATATCATGTCGTGATTGCTGTTGCAGGGAGGGTTTCATATCCAGAGAGTTTGCAGCCAAGGTCCATTTCACTGGAGACCCAATAGTGGCCACGCCTGATGTGACAGAGCTTGCCTTGGGAGAAACTGACGAGTTTGTCATCATCGCAACCGATGGATTGTGGTATGCGTTGCATTGGCACCTTCTGCCTTTTGCACCCCTGCTGCAATTGCAACCATGTTACACCACCACTTGCTGAGGCTAATTCTTGCTGTTCCTGTTGGCAGTGGCTTGCTGTGGCTTTCATCAGTGTCCATTGATGTTGTCAACGTCGTGGTGACTCGCTCTTTGTCTCCTTTCAGTGGCCTATTCATTCCAAGATTGCAGTGATCCTTGTTTGCTCTTTTGGCTGGGTGCTCACTCAGAGCAAACTGTGTGGGACACATTCTGGGAACGTGCAGTGTATATGGAGACGTGCGTCTCGGTACCATGAGTATACAGGGCTGCATTTGGTCGTGGTGCCTGATCGAGCCAAGAGCCTATGTGTGTTGCTGGTGCATTTGCTGGTCGAAGTTTTTCAGTGGTATCAGTTCGTTTGAATGCAATTGACGGGATGCTGTATTCTCTACAGCTGCCAGCCTCGTTGTTACAATGCTGCCTACTGGAAAGCCGGGTGGCACTCATTGTGCTGGCCGTTTCACAGCTGTGCAGTGTACTTTGGCTGCCAAGTGTGCTGACAGCAAGCTGTTTTGTGACAGGGATGCCATGCCAAGCGCAGATGCCGTCAGATATGCAAGCCGTGAGATTGAAAAGGGTAAGTCGTCCCAGCAAGTTGCCGATGGCCTTGTGGACCTGGCACTCAAGCGTTACACCTCGGACAATGTCGCTGCCGTTGTTATTGATCTGGTGGGCGCCGCAGCCCGGCGGAAAAGGAGAGCCACTGGACAAGCAGCCAAGAAGAAGGCTGGCGTGTGGGGATTTTGATATGTCGTTGTAGGGAGGCGCTTGCATCTAATTGATTGGTTCAGTCGAGAGAAGAAAACAAATTGTTGGGCATTTGTATCATTCATTACTTCCTTGCTGCGACTTTGGGATGGGGATTCGCAGTGGCTCCCTCACTGTGTACACAAGCAGCGGGGCAGGGGTGGGTTGGGGTGAGTGTGCATTGCAGATGACTGGCCAGTTATCCAAACTATGGGACAGCATTTGGCTATTCCGAATTGTGGTGTTTACAGGTTGGCAATTTCTACCATTCTTTTAGTCATTTCAGCCGTCCATTACGTTCGAAAAATTTCCTGCAAGCGGTTGTCTGGCCCAGCGACGCGCGAGCAGCCGTGCCCCGCCCCCACATGCGTTCTGCAGCAAAGCAGGAACACACCCTTGAGCGCATGTCGACGGCCTGCGCCTCGATCCAACCCCGATTATTTCGTTGCCAATTCTAGCGCCACGTGTGCACCACTCTCTGAAAATGGACAGTACGGAAAGTGCTCTACGCCTGAACCAGTCGCTGAAGGACAATCGCTAGTTGTGTGGACCTTCTTGCATGCCGGCACATCGGATGTGTATACCTGTGTGGGTTGTTTTGATTAGAAGCACTGCGAAGTGACGCAAGAGCCCAGAAGGTACTCTGCGGCGTGTTTGAGTTGACGCATCAGCTCTAGCGTTATAAATGCCAGAAGCTCACCTGCATGATATGCAGGCCGTTCAACTGTATTGGTACTCGACTGGATATTGCAGGTACTGGCGACCTGCTTGCTTTCGGTGGACCGAGTGTGCCACTGGAGCATTGGCAGAATTAGGAGCAAAGTTGCACCATGGGTTGCCATATGTTTGGTCCCGTATACACAAAACAGCTTCGAATAAAGCAGAACAGTTGCACTGAATGCTTAGATCATCAACTAGGAATATTCGAAAGAAGCAATTGGGGCCGAATATTTGAAACGACGAGTGGCTGTGCTGCCAGATTCTGCAGAAAGGGCGCAATTTTTTTGGGGGGTGTGTGGAGGGGCAGACTGCAGTGTTCAAGAGGGACAGAAAAGTTTGGTAACCTGTACCCCAACTGGAGCACAGCCTTTGTACGCGGGCTAGTTTGGGTTGGTGTAAAAATATTGCAAGTGCATGTTGGTGTCGTGAACCAGATTTGACGAGAATCCCCAGTGGACGCTTCGGAGCGTCTGCAGTCGTGCACAATCACCTTGACGTCTTTAAATCTTGCATCCGTGAATGGCACCCTTGAGAGGCTGTGTTGCGCCACTGTTCTGACGCCTGGCATGCCTCTGTCCGGTGTGAAGAGCGCAATGCATGCGTGGTTCCTTGAAGCACACGACCGTGTCATTAGCTTCGTGTTTGTCGGACTTCGGATGGATGGGTCGTGGACATCAGTGTCAAGGTACCAGGTTCCTAGATCAGGTAGCCAGGCAATGGTATGCTGGCACTGCACTGGGAGTGGTGCGTCGTTCTGGTGCACAGGTACCGTGCCTGGGGAGGTGTCGCACCGAAACTGCAAGGTCCCAGCCGGGGCCTTGTGATATGCACGCTGCGCCCTGTGCTATGCCGTGCCTTTCCCCATGCCGTGCCCTTTGCCGTGCCGTGCCCTTTGCCATGCCGCGCGATGCAAAACTGTGGCCCATGACTGAGCGAGGGACCGCTGAACCTCGCGTTTCGGATTTTCCCCTCGGTTGAACGAGGGCTGCGTTTTGTGCCTTCATTCTGGAAGCCCTTCGCTGAATCTGCGCTGGGACGCCATTTACCATTGGTGGTCACCATCCCATGAAAGGCGCTGAAAGCCTCATCGGCACTGGAGAGACAACAGCGTCCAACACCAAAGGCCACCCGCTGTTGTTCCACTGTTGCAGATTGCATGGAGCTTCCGAGGAGAGCGAAACTAAGCAGCACTGACAACCAACGCAGATAATGGAGGGTCGGCAAGGCCAACCTGCGTGGATGGTGACAGGGCCAGACGGCGCAGCAAGCGGCAACCCCCACACATAGTCGCCGACTTCCGGTTCCAGCAAAAATCGTGCCCATGCTCCAGCACAGGTGAAAACTGAGGTGGCAAATCTTACATTGCCGGCCGCTTCCCTGGTGGCGGCGTGGTGCGGGCCCACGTGCAATGTTTGTCAAGAATTATTGAGCTTGGTCTTGGTCCCTGAACCCTTCCATTATGTATTGCTGTCTCTTCTCCCTCGCATGTGAACAATATGAGCATCCACCTCCCCCGTTGTACTGCCAAGCCGCCCCATACACTGCCAATTGCACCCAATTGGATTTCCATGCGATGGGGAGAAGGCGCCCCGTGCCTGATCAAAACGCGTCCATCTGCCAAACTGCCACTACACTGTTTGGCCACCATGGGGCCCATGTTCACACCAGTGCTCACGTATTGGCCTCCTGGCCTGCTGAGAACATCCTCTGTATCCTCTGTATCTCTTGGCACACCTCACCAGCCTGTGGCCGTTCCTTGGGCTGCATCTCCACACACTTCAGGATCAGATCCTTCAAAGGACCTGGGCACGGATTGGTGAACGTGAAGCGGCTTCCTGGAGACCAAGATTCGTCCATGTCCGTGGATGGCTCCTGTCCTGAGAAGGATGCCGCTTCAAGTTTGATTTTCTTCCTCTCCACCATTTCCCACATCACCACGCCCAAGCTATAGATGTCGACCTTGACACTGATTTTCACGCTGGGATCATAGAGTAGGATCGCCACTTCGGGGGCCATGTATCCTGTGTGACAACGAGGTCATCATCAGGCGGCAGCCTGGCCCAGCGCTCACAAGGGGGGGGGGGGGAGGCAGCCAGGGCCTAGTCATACAATCGGTTCTTTTTCGTACAATGGGCACCCCACTCTCAAGCAAGAAGTCAGCGATGCCTTGCACAACTGATACCACACAAGATGTGGTGGATTCCTACAAATGGAATAACGAGAGTGCGCCACACAGGTAGATTGAACTGAAAGAGAGAGAAGGGGGGGTGGGGGCAAGATTTGTTACAAAAAAGATAGAGGAACAAGACATACAAAGGTCACCCCCCCCTAAGCAAGTGTATGCGAGGCTCTTTTACATGCTGCAAAAAGATGATATAGAGCCTCCGATGCAACAGGGAGAGTGCACAGCACAAGCAACTCAAAGCCAAGAAAACATGCACTCAGAGGGCCCGGGGAAGGGGGGGGGGCTATTATCAAACAAAGAGATCTGCATCGTGGAGTTTGGATGCCAGCAAGGGCCAATGTCGCACTTGTAGCATAGCACATTCATTATGAACTTGTTTCTGCAAAACAAAGCTCAACCTTTTGAAGAATAGCAATTGCGCTTGGCATGGTGCACTCACCTAACGTCCCTCTGACACTGCCGGTCACGTACGATTCCATCTTGATCTTTGACACTCCAAAGTCGGCGATCTTGGCGTGATGGTATTCATCCACCAGCACATTTGCGGGCTTCAAGTCGTGGTGGATCACGTTCGACTGGTGCAAGTGACGCAGTCCAGACGCAATGTCCAGAGCAATCCTCAGGATCAACGATACTGGCAGGGACACCGAAAACGCATCGCTATAAATGACATCGTCCAAGTTCCCATACATGAGTTCCTCCACAATGTACACGTCGCGGTCTCTGATCTCCTGTCCTTCCTCGAACACCACACGCCCACCATAGCAGTGCACCACGTTGGGGTGGCGGGGCACCAAGCAGAAGACGTCCAGCTCCTGGCGGAACAGCGCCACCACCTCCTGGGGCGTCCTGCTCTTGCCGAACATCCCGGTGGCATATTTGACAGCGACCTCCTGTAGCCTTCCTGCATTGTCTGTAAATATACCTTTCTCAACACTCCCGAATGCCCCAGCTCCCAAGACTGTGTGGAGGGGCCGCACCCGAATGTCGTAGTTAAGTGATGGGCACGTTGCCAAGTGGGGTGGCCTTCCCGGTGCCTTTGGAGCAGGCCTGCTGTCCACCTGTCACACCAATCGTTTCTTCCTTCTTCAGATACTTGCGCTCGTCCCTGGATTACGAGAAAACCCGTTGACACTGGATCAATGATGTCCTAGACAGTGCCCAGTCACTGTTCTGTATCGAATCCAAATTAACAGTGCAGCACCACCAAATACGATTCACAGCAGCAGATCCTGTGCATGACAATGGCCTCTGCCATTGCAGGCTGCCGCCGGGAAGGGCTCCTGATATGGGCACAAGTGATACTGCACAGGGCCATCCAAAACCAGCTATGAAAACAAGATACATATTGACAGGAACACACCTGGCAGGTAGCAACAAAACTCTGCCTGGCTCTCAGTTGTGGAAGATTTCCAAGAACTGTGGTGGAAGCTCTGCAAATAGGCACCACTGTTGCCATTCATTGACACCCTGCCACCCCCATAGAGCCATTTCTACAAACCTTACATTGTGCTGCGTGGTGAATGCGGCTATGCCTGCCAGGCATGTGGGTCAGGAACAGCAATACACAAAGTGTAAGCCTTACCAACGGTGCCCTGCCTCCACGCACAGAAGTCCCTGTGTCCTCTCGGTGGCTGTCGCTCACTAAACCATGCTCAAATGGCGACTCTGGCGGCTGTTGATTCCCCATTTCGGGAACAGGAGTTTGCATCATCGGAGGAACAGGAAGTCTGTTAGCGGGCGGCAGTCCAGGTGCCAGGTCCAGTGGTTGGGTATTCAGTTGCAAATGATTTTGAGGCGGAGGGTACCAGTGTATGTAGGGCACAGCTGACGGCCTATCACCAACAACATCATTCCAGTTCTCTGGCGAAGCGGGCGGCTTTCCAGGCTGTTCCATTCTCTGTGACGTCCTGCTGCTGGGGTCTGGATGTGGGCACTGTCCACCTCGACAACAGGGCACCCAGCGCCTCCATTTGCACAAAGTTGCACGGACCCTTTCGGGGTTTCTTCTGTAGTAGAAAAAGCCAGACCCGACAATAACCGACACAATAATGAACCCTATGGGTACCACGGCTGAAAGAACAGTTTTGTCTTCGTCGCTGCCTTCCCCCTGCAGCCAAGTCAGACACACACACACACACACACCATTCAATGATTTCCCCATTGAATTGTCCATGAATGACAGAGAATTGCCCCGTTGTACACATGATGGTATCACTTTGAAAGGAATGAGAAGCAGGCACCACAGAAGTTGCAGTTAGATCGAACAGAATGCGATCAGGGCACAACGTGTCCACCTTTAGGAATCCCCTATGCACACTCTTCTGGTTCTTGACTGCAATAGGGCAGCAAACAGGACTTTCACAGGCATCTGTGCACCTGAAGCCGCAGTGGCCATTGCAGTCCCAAGGCAAAGCATATTCCGTGTGGCAGCACCCTCTGGGTGGCAGCTCACCTCTGTTGTACCCGGATCGTCCCCATTTTCCTGCCAATAAACAAAGAAAGGCGCATCACGGTTACTGCCCAGCTCCAAGGCCAGTAGAGCACCCCGAAGCGGCACACAACCCGCCTAACCAAGTTGCTGAGTCGGAAAACAAGAACGCGCACATTTGAACAGGTCCCCGACTGTTTCTGTTGGATCATGGTGGCGGCAGCTGGGTAGTGCGCATTCGCAATCCGGAGTCAGGGAGGATCCTTAATCGCCATCTTCGATGCTTTCAGAGCCGGATCGACAGCGTGGGAGGTATTCCAATTGGTCACACGGCTGATACATAAGAGGGCACATGGGGACGCCCTGGACAGCCGTTTCCCGTGCAGGAACGATGGATGAATCCCCACAGCCGCTGGCACGACACTGTGGTCATCCGCGTATCACTGCTCAGCGCCGTCGCAGGTGACGGCATCAATGCCCGCGGCCCTCCCAGAAAACAGCCAAGCCGCATCCCTTCGCCCGACGGCGAGGGGCACGACGGCCCCAAGGGCCACCCTTCCAGCCGCCCAATCCAACCCGACGCGACCGCGGGCCAGCCCTGCGCCCTAGACGCCGCACTTGTCGCAAGGAGCATTCAGCCGCGGCGCGGAATGGCGACGACCGCGACGCCAATTGGGGCCGCTCACCAAACGACGCTGGTCTCCGCACCCCTCGACGTTCACTCCAATACCCGCATCGCTGCATGACCGACTTTCCCTTTCCATGTCGGCCAACTGCAGCACGTTGCGGGCCAGGCGCGCTGGCCGGTAGCCGTCGGAAGCTCCAGGCGACCACGCCGCCGCGGCGCCCGCGGCCGCGAAGATCAATGCCGCCAAAATCAATGCCGCCAACAACAAGCGCGGGTGTCCGCGCAGCAAGCCTGGAAGGCCACGACAGACGCCCGTGAGCATGGTGAGGGAGGCAGGGGGCGGACGGATAGGCAAGGGCCCCTGTTGAGGAGGATTGGCGCACCCTGTGGTGACCTTGAGGGCGCCATCGCGACCTCGCGCAGGTGGTTCTGCTCCGGCCGATTTCCACGTGCGGGTGGGTGGAGGGCAGGGGGGTGAGACGGAAACTGGACGGAGGGGCGCGGACCTTCTCGGCGTCGATTCGGTCGAGAGCCGAAGGATAGAAGTACTGTGCCGCCGGAAAGCTGCACCTCCATCTTCGGCGGAAGGTAAAATGAAGTTGCAGCTCGCGCGAGCCTCCTGCAAGGCCGCGGGGAGGGCCGGAGAATGGGGCGGATGTTGGGTGATCAAAGCTCCACGTGAGGCGGTGTGTACTGGGGAAGGTGGGAGCCTGTCGATTATGCGGGGCCGGACTGGGGCAGCATGCGGGCAGGATTGAGGAGCGAGGCTTCAGCCTGGTGCCCCGTCAGTGCCGCACAGTGTGCTGTGGGTTGCCGTGCCAGCGCCGAACACGACTTTCGCCGACTCACCCCGCTTCTCCGGAGCCACCGCTACCATCTGGTAAGGGCGCTGCCACTCGCTGAGGTCGCCGGTGCACTGCCACGAGTTACGCCGCCAACGAAGCCGATGGAGCACCAGGCGGATTTCATGTTGCCTTGTCGCTGATGCAGACCTGTCTCGCAGACAGTGCATCGTCAACCTCCAGGCTCGACTTCCTTGTACAGCAACCCATTCGCTTTCAAGCGCGCTGACGCCTTGCACAGTTTGCGCGCCCCAGTGCTCCAGACGAGGCGAACACCCAACCATCGACCAGGTTCGACCAGCCCGAACTTCACAAATCTCCTGGCCCAACAGAGCCTTCTGGTGTTGTATATCGTATTGATCGGGCAGGACGACAAACACACTGGTGTGGTCATCAAAATTATCCCTTGGCGCTTGCCATTGAAGCAAGTGCTTCGATTCTCGTGCCCGATATAGACGGTGATCAGACCTTGAGGTAAGATAATGATGCCGCAGTGTTGTCCTGGCATCGAAGGCCGTTGGTCTGAACGTCCCCGAACGAAATACGCCCCAACGCCGTATGGCCTGAACGCCTCCTTTCAATAATCGATGCAGCTGTACTTCCTTGCAACGTTTTGAGGTTGAGGGATTGAACATGCACAAACGAGTGAGAACATTCGGAATCAGAGTGCATCAAAATCCCTTCGCATACGAATACCCTGGCTGCACTTTCAGGCAAGGGAAGACGGTATGTCGATTTTAGTGCGCTTTGCATCGTTTCTAGACGCTGGGCCGGGGCGCCCGAGGCACCGAGGGCCCGGCAAAGGCCCACTAGGGCTGGAGCTACATGTTTGCTTTCACAACAAAGAAGCTCCTGCAACAACCCACACTGCCTCATCAACATCTATCAGCAAGCATCCCAGGTGTTCATTGGAGATCTTGAATGCTCGCCCAGCCGGTCGCCCAACGAAAAGTGAGTCACATGTTCTATGGGCTGTAGTCATGTTGGGGCTGCCCCAACTCAGGGCTGGTGTCGTGGACACCGCTGAGGGGCCCATGGCACGGCGGCCTTGCCATGAAAAATATTTCCAGCGGGCCCTGTCCTCGAGCCCGTTACTCTCCGCAGGAGGCTGACGACGTTGCAAGCGACGTTTGTGGCGTGAGCTAACATTCACCGCGCCTCCATCGAACGCGGCCCCATTATGGGAATTTGGGAACCAATGGAATGTGGGCAAACTGCTGCAATCCACTGGGTTTTCGGTGAGCACAACATTGCCACTGGTTTTCTCTGCCAAAACGGGGAGCTGATGCTTGCTTTTTGTGCATCATTTTGGGATTGATTTCGACTCGATCCCTGGAGACAGCAGTGACGCGAACCATGATACCTCGCCTGGGCCAAGAGCCTTGCCGTAACTATCGCAGAATTGTACCGCTCTGGCTTGGACATTCGAAGATGGAGCCCAGGAAAGCGTGCACCTGTAGAAGCTATCATTGCCTTGGCAACAAAACTCCCTTGAAAGTACCATAGACTATCACGCAACATGCGGCAGAAGACTGCCTGAAACGCCGCATCCACATGCGACATGTGAAATGCCTCGACCGCAGCACTACACGATCCGCCCACGAACAACGCTCAGATTGTATTGATTAAAGCAGTACACCAAGTGCACACAACACGATGACCCTCCGGGGCGCCATGGCCTTCGCAGCCGGAACCCTGGCGGATAGAATTACGACGAACCTCCGGACTGCATCAAACGCAATTGTGTGCCTAATCCCCGGCCCAAGATGACATGGAAGCAAAAACCCGGGCCTTCTAACAAGCGCGCATTTTTTTTAATTCCGATGTCCGTTCATTGTGTTTCAAACGCGGTGCCGCCGATGGTAACCGTGCACGAAACAAAAGCTCAAAACGTCCAACCCACATGGTGTTACACTCTCAGCCGCCCAGCTTCCCAAAAGAGGCAGCCCGCATGACAGGGCCCGCACCGCGCCGGCCGTGTGCGCGGTGCCTTGCCGCGCAGCGGTTCACAAGCTCCGCTCAGCCAGACGGAGAAACTGGAGTCGGTCCCCACTGCCCTGCCCACGATGGATTCAAGCGTGCCGCTGCTGGAGTGGTGTGGACAACGAATCACTCCCGGACAAGTTCCTGGAAAGAAGCGCATCTTGTGCAGATCCCAATGCGTTCCCAGTCGACGTGCAAAAGAGGAACATCCCCGGGTGAGCTCACCCGCCGATGTCTGTGGAGGCGCCTGAATACTGCCTGTTTGCCGACAACATTTCATACACCCTTTCTCGCGCCTCCCTTGCCGTCGGCCTTTCAGAGGCATCCATGCTCAGGCAGTCGTGCACCAAGCGCTTCAAAGGCTCCGGGCAGGGCCGGGTTATGGGGAACCGATCTTCATTGGTGGGCACCATATATATGGGGGCGGGCGGCCTCTCCGCGGACGGGTGTCTAGTACTGTCGTCCAGGAAACTCGAAGGCAGCTTGCCTTCCACCATCTCCCACAGCACCACTCCAAATGAGTACACATCGATTTTCTCGTTGATCTGCACGTTAACAAAGTTGGCTACCATCACCTCCGGGGCCATGTATCCTGCAAACGCAGAGCCAGTGTTATCCCCTTGACTAGGTTCAGTTACGAGACATACGTAGGCAATTGAGATGGCATGTAACAAGGGCGATCACTATGTACAGCCCTGAACCACTCATACGGTCACTATTTTCCCAGAACAGGTCCTCTAAGTGATTTTCAGGATGCAGAATAACACACGCACACATACACACGCCAATCTCCTGTCTGTAGAACTGCACCTAAAGGATGCAACAGTGCGATTGCAAGCTGATATCTCCCAGATGCACAGTCCCGAACCAAAACATTGTTTTAGATGTCTTGGCAGTTTGGACAGATGGTACAAAGTTCTTTGCGTTGTCCGATGGAGTGACCACTAAACAGGGCACAGTCCAGTTGCTCAAGTTTAGGAGCTGCGTGTTGGGGAGTGTGGGGTGGAGAGGGGTCAGCATAGCCACTCCTTGCCAATCACAGCAATAGTCGCGTTGCCCATTGTTGGCTTGGTGCAAATGCATGATAACAAGTCATATGCTGTTCAAATTCTCTTCGCATATCTTCTACTTTACAATCTGCACCCACAAGCAGCCAGGCATTCAGTATTCAAGAAAAGGAGGGGGGGCATGTATGTTCTGTTTACCAGTTGTAAAATAGCCAGGCTGGAGCTAGCTGCAACAAAAAGTGAGGTGTAAAAGCAATGAAGATCACACAACGTGTTGTGCCATCAAGTGCTGCGCATGATGGCCAGCTCAATTAAGAAAGAGTTCGAGTTTTAAACAAAGAGCCCTGACACCAAAGTGCACTGAAAATAGCACAACCCTAGCAGCTAATAAAACGGCAGTGGGCAGGGCCATACTCACCAAAAGTTCCCTTCATGGTGCCAGTGACGTAGCTCACAAATTTCACCTTGGAAATCCCAAAATCAGCGATT
>CAJHUC010001936.1:0-17905 GCA_905146915.1 Ostreobium quekettii
CGACGAAAATCCATGACCAGGAAAAATTGCCAGAAATGTGGTTTTCACCTTTCCGGGATGACAGCGGTGGCGGCTGCCATGGGAATTTAAGAAGAAAGACACCGATTTCGGAAAAAGAGTACTCTGAAGCGTGCGTGAACATTGGCGCATTCAGCGTATCTTATGTGCAGATCGGATTTGGTGGCGATGGATGCATGATGTATTCAAGCAGCATCTAATCTGTAAGTACACTTGGCCGCTGCTGCAGCATTTGATAATCTTAAGAAATGCGGGTACCAACTGATCAACTGTCGTCTATAGCTGCCGTGATCAAAATACACGACGGAAATGATTCCAGTGAACAATGCCCCTGCATAAGAATATTTTGGGGACACATTACCTGGTAAATGTGTGTCATAATGTTGTTATGTGGAAAACAGGAGCATGAAATGAATTCTCTGCCATTACTGCAGCAGGTTGGTGAAGATTCACAGGAGATTGAAGACAAAAAAATGGAACGAATGGGACTCACTCCTGATTGGATCATCCATACGGCAGCCTTCAACGTATTCCAATTGCCGGTATGTTTCCCACAACACAATGTTCCGGGCCATTTGTGGCGTTGATTTCACTGTTGCAACAGCGCTACTTGATCCCTTTCAAGTTCCTACTTGTAGCAGAGCTGCAAATTTATTGATTGAGCAAGCGTCAGCTTACCCACTTGAATTGTGCAAAATGTCAGTTTACCAAGACGTTGTGAGCCCACTTTGCGCTTTGCAGGCAACGCTGAAGTTAGCCCGCTTTCCATGATAGGCCCGTTACATAGCAAACAAGTACTTAGGACAAGTCATTTCAGGCAGAAATTCTCAGGCCATTTGTGTGCTCAGGCTTAATATTTACATTGCATTTACGTTTTTGCGTTTAGTAAACGCAAAAACGTAAATACGCGTAATACGCTTTTACGCTCAAAAACGTAAATTTTCGAAAGGGGCTATTTGTGCAGCTATTTTGACTTCTTTACGGCTCCCTGGGGCACCCAGGTTATACGATGGACATCGCGTACAATCGACAGTCTTCTGCCATCTCCAGCACCCGAAAAAAAGTGTCATGACGACAATGCCGGGGGGGACGGGAGGGGGGGAGTAGCTTTTTGTTATCTATTGCACACATGCAACACATTTTTTTCATATCCCCGTCCACAGTTGTCTTTCCCCATTCAGGTGCCTTTGCATGTTGATCAACCTCGCCATCGGCAAGGGAAACGAAAGCATGGAACACAAGTTTGTTTTCTACCCGTTCCAGCGCATCTGACTGCCACTCGCCGGACTCCCAAATCTGCATGCACTGTCCTTATGAACAGGAGCTGTATTTACGTTGTATTTACGTCCTTCTAGGCGTTTTTAGGCGGAAAAACATAGAAACTATTTGTGCGTGTAAAAGCGTAAATACGACTTGTGTTTATGGCATAAATACCAAGACCGGGTTTGCTTCGTGACCGTGCAATACACGAGTTCCTTTATATATTGTTGGACCCCGTGAGGGTACCGTACATCACGGGGGATAGCGCGTGGGGTGTTTAACATCGCGGGGGGCCTTAGACAACGCCCCCCGCGTTATCGAACGTGGCTACCGATGCACTGCCCGAGGGGTATGCGGCTCCCACGATGGGACACCGTCGTTCATTACCAAAAGGTGCAGCGATGCAGTGCAGGAAATTGCAAAACTGTGATGGTGACGTTCTGCCACTTTCACTGTGACTGGCGCCCTACTTTAGATCGGTAGTGGATGTGCTAAATATGTCTTGCGGTCAGTGAGGCAGCTTTGGGGCGCTGCTGATTCATCGGCTTGATGGGTAACTCACGAAGGCACGTCTTGGCACACTCTTGACGCCAGGCCACATGCTCAGTGCAGGGGGTGGGGTCTATTCTTTGTGTTCTATTCTACACATGCAGCACATTGTTTTTTCATATACACTTCCACACTTGTCGTTCCACATTCAGGCGCCTTTGCCTGTTGAACCTTGCTGTTAAGCATATCTTCAAATTAAATCGCAATGTCAGGCTCTGAGAACCAGGAATACAAGCGCGTCGAACAGAGAGCCTCCCGCGTTTGATACCATCGCTTCAATTGATGTGTTTGATGTGTCTAGTTTTTTTTTTGCGTACGCCCACGTGTCGTCCATTGGGTCGATGCGCAGGAACCAACGGTGGAGAAGCCCTACATTGAAGGACTTCTCGACCCCTGCACGAACAGCAAAATCGCTTCAAACATCCCGGCGGAGAAGCTGTATGACAAGAATGATAACGGACTGAAACTCTCCAACAGCTGGACAGGCTATTACGTGATCCTAAATCCAGAGTACAAAGCACAGGTATGTGACCCACGTACATACTTTTGCAGGCTGATGCCTCCCCAGCCATAGTTGGAAAGTTGCAGGATTTTGATTTTCCATGCAATGCAAAAACTACTCAGCACAAGGACATCGCACTCTGAATTTATAATCTTTTGCGCAAGTTCAACGAGCCTGAAATATTCGCATAGATCGGTTCTACATGTAGAGGCACTTAAACGGGGAAAGACAGCTGTAGACGGGCATATGGAAAAGAGTGTTTGGCATGTGTACCCTGATGGGATCCAAGAACCCACTCTTGCGAAATGCTCCTGTGCATGTGCACAAACACGAGCCATACCTGTTTGGGCCGGGTGCGCGCCGCAGGTCCAATGGCGATTCGTGAACAGGGCGATCGACGAGGTGGAGAACGACCGCGTGCCAGCCGTCCTGCTCATATGCAGGAACTCCACGGACACCGCGTACTTCCAGCGCCTGACGCCCTACCCGCGCGTCCTGCTGCGGCGCCACACATCGCAGTGCAAGGACTACGACAAGTCCCCCATCGGCTTTGGCATCGTCGTCTTCTGCGTCGCCAAGGGCGACTGCCTGGATTTGTACGACAGGTTCGTGCGCTTCTTCGGGCCTTGGGGGGAGCCCAACATCGTCATCGACGCAGGTAAATTCGGAACAAGGGCTGCCCTGCGAGCGCGACTGGCAAGTCAGACTCCTTTTGACACAGGCACAGGAATGCCGCCGCGGCCCTCGGATAACCCTCGCTCCCAGACACGAACGTAATGAAGGCCATTTGTAGGTTTAGGTTTCTACGCTTGTTTAACATATTGAACATGCCGTAAGCCTAAACACGAAATGGCTTAATAAATTTGCTAGGTGGTAAGGCCACTTTACTCCTTCATCGCCCCTTCATCAACGTTGATGAACGATGATGAATTTCACTTCGTAGACAGAAGCGATATATACACGAGATTTCGGTTCATCTGAGCGTGTTTGCGTGCGGTTAGAGCTGCGGCTGTGTTGCTGAGTTGCGCAGAGTGGCTGAAGTCCAAGGCCTGCACTGAGCTGCTCGCCCGCTTGAAGGTGCATGCAGCGCAGTATCACCGAGACCACTGGATACAATGCAGCGTGTGCGGCAAGTGGAGGATCATTTCGTATGCCGCCATGGTGGCTGCAAAAGACATGGACTGGAAATGCCAGGACTTGAGGTGCGTTTCTCGCGAATGGAAAGGTTTGCACTGCATTTCGGAATGCTAGTTCCTTAGGGCGTCGGAATGAGTCTTCTCTACTTGGCAGCGGGGCATCGGAGAATTTTTATACAGCCTATAAACACCATGCGCTTGGGGTGATGCCCAAGCTGAGCCCCAAACTTGTTGGGGTGCCGACTGATTTGGCTGAAGTGGCCGCGATACCACACAGATGAAATGGAGCGATGATATGGAAAATATTCGCCAACAAAAGTCGACTTTTGTGTAATGATGTCATTGGAAGTACGGGTTTCTATGCTGCGGAACTCGGCTGGTTGATGCTTGGAGCTGTTTCAATCGCTTATTAACGACAACGCATGTGCTGCCTTGTGCATGGTGAAGCGAAAACGAGAATGTCCCTTTAAGCACACTTCCAGACGAATTGGCCACTCGTGAGGTGGCGTACCAATGCAGCCATGGCGTTTTTTCTCTCTACTGCGGCTAATTGGAAAAGAAAAAAGATTTAATCAGGAAACTGCTGTCCGAAAAAGACCCGGTGCTGCAAATGTGAGAGGGGATGTAGTAGTGTTTCGATCATTGTAGTAATCGCAGCAGAGCATCGAAGTTCTGTGGTATATCAATAGATTGTAATCAGCTGAATGACGCAATAGCAATTTAATTTGTTTCCTATCACGCGCTGATGACATTTTCAGGATTAAAATCGCCTCGCTGCATTGAGGCAGTTTCTAAAGTTATTCAATACTTGAGACGGCCTATTGAATAGTTCTGTTTGATTGGGACAGTCCTCCATACAGCAATTGCAGCATGCCGCAAAGGAAAATCGAGATTCTGGGAGCGCGGTACGCCGTTCTGGGAGAAGATGACGATGAAGACCCTTCATGCCCTCCTGGTATCAAGATATTGACGACATCAGGCTGCAGCCAGAAACTCGAGCGCGAAAAGCGAGACCAGCGAATGCGCAAGAGGCAAAAAAGACAAGTTTTGGATTCGCAGTCGACCCCCAGCGTTTCTACCGACCAGCGCGCCAGCGGCAGCGAGGACGAAACATCAGAGCAAGAGGAGCAATCCCCGAACTGCGGTGACGATGCAACCCTCAGAGTGTCGCCTTTCCCCGGAACCGCTTCACGTAACGGCACTGAATCCCCACGTTTGATACCTACAGACGACCCGACGGAGCCCGTCGATTGCAAGCCGGATTTCTCCCCGACGCCACGAGCACCACACACCTTTCCTGGAGAGGACGGAAAGCATGGAGAGGGGCTAAGCTGTGACGGTGAGGCACGCGCCGAGGAGGGAGAGGAGATGGAAGGCATGCCAGTCCAGATTCTGTCAGGCGTGGAACTCATTCGGCAAGCGCGCATGTCGTCCAACGCCGCGTTTGTCAGGGGCATGGATCGGATGCCCGCGGCGTCAGGTGCACAGGAGTCGGGCGCCGGCGCGAAGGAACCCACTGTGGAAGAGCAGCTTCAGGCAAGGATGTGGCACCGCCACAGCGTGAGGGGAAGCCTGCGATTCGAATCATGGAGGGGAGAATGATCTCGAGATGTCTTGGAAGATCGGCATTATCTAGCGAAGCGATCCAAAAAAAAGCGACAGGACTTTACCGCTGTCTGCTCAGATTTGATCAATGTATTATTGATCACTCCCAAAATCATATGGATATTGTCCAAGCAGCTGAGCCTGTGTAGGTTGTTGCCCAAACGTTTGAATCTCCACAAAACGTGGCATTTGTACTGTGCTCGCGCTCAGCACAGCAATTGGGCACCGATAACTTTTTGTGCTAGCAACAGACTTTCTTTCTTGCCTTTATTCCTGCGCTACAAGGAAGTTTCTTTCCAATGCGTCTTCCATTATAGCACATTTATACCTGGAGGGTGCATCAGTCAACAGTTTTCCACAACATTCCGCTTGGAGCGGCACTTCACAATGATGAGACTGCCTGAATTTCTAACGGTAACAACCGATGTTTTCATTTTGATCTAATCTGCTGCTGCATGGGGTGCAGACAATTAGGGATGGTGCTCGAGCGAATGCCCTTGCAACTGCCCGTCTCCAGCTGGCCCATGCGGAGAGGGTTTACAGATTGGTAAGGGAGCGCAGATCGAAGGCTATGAGAACTGCCGACCAAAAGGTGCAGAGGCTCAAGGCGGAGGAAACTGAGGCAAGGGAGCTGCTGAACAAGTACATCGAGGAGATGGAGAAGAGGCGAAGCGCATCTGCAGAGTGAAATCGAGCTTCAGGGCACTTTCCTTCAGTTTAATATTAGGAGAAGATGGCAAAAAATTCCAGTGTTGCCGTGAAATAGCTGATGTTCATTTCATTTCATCGGCATCAACGGTTGAGATTCCATTGATCGGAATTTCTGAGCTAGTCATTATCCAGACTCAGAATGTTGGCGATCACCGCTTATCAATGCACTGCTCTGTTACAAATCAATTTCTCGTCTTTCTGTAGTACAAAGGGTGCTCCGCAGTGGATGAAAAAGCGATTGCCACTGTTCAGTCTTATGAGCACAATTCCAGAAGTGTCTGCCCGGAGCTGGAACTTGTCTGGTTGCGCATACCATAGTGGAGACCAAAATACTGATGTTCGCAAAACAACTAATCTAAGAGAAATCGGGACCAGCAGAAATCGGGACCAGCACTTTTGCGCACATCCCAAGATAACGTGGAGAAAACCTTTCCCATGGAGCATCTGGCGAGCAACTGATTTGATAAAGTTGAAAAAAGCCCATGATGCAACTGCTCAAACGAAAGAAAAATCCTCTTGCTTTTCAGGACATCTCCCCCATTGACAAAGAGGTCCTTGAAATCATTCCAAGACGCTTCTGGAGTGAGGTCAGTGAGCGGGAGAATATTCTAAAACCCTCAAACAAAGCATGAATTCACATGAGCTTCACCCGCAAGCACCAAATATTTTGCCAATTTCACCGGGCCCACCCGGGCACCCTGAAGGCCGTGCATCCCCTGCTACTCCCTCCCCCTCCTCGGAAGAATCGTTTTCATGGGGTTGCAGGGTGATTGTTGTCCAGTAATATTAAGCCTCCCGGGCAGCCTCTGGCCTCAACTGGGACAGTAGCACGCACCGCTGGCTGCTCCGCTGGCGAACCGATCCACCCACAGGACTGTTCCCCCATTTGCCTTCAGGCTGTGGTAGCGGCACTCGATGTCCTGCCCTCTGAGGTGGATGTGCACACAGAGGCTTAGAATTTGTCTACGGGTCGATGCATTGACATTTCACGCCAATTATCATCATCATCATCATGATTTTTTACAGAACAAGGCAATGAGGTAGCCGCCAGCTTCCTATTTTGCATGAGCAAAGCAGAGTCGGTGATTGGTTCATGCCAATCAGTTGATGGATGTTGTGCATGCGGGGCACAGCGGAGGCTTCTGACATGTAGAGCCGCCAAAAGGGCAGGTAAGGGGCGTTGATGAAATTCTTCATTCGTGCCACGCCCGTGAACGAACAAAAATTTAGGCGCCGGGCAGCGCATCTGAACAGTTCTTAATCCGACAAATCACATGGTGGCGAGAGCAATTTTTTTCCACAGAACGACCATCGCATCACTAATGCATTGAGCCATGCAACACGGGGCTCGATCAGCAATGATATGTATCATCCTTTGCGAGCCTTGCAGCTTATGACGGAAGGAACAGTGCACAATAAGTTTTCGTTTACGTCCATTCGGTTGTTCTCGCATATTTGATGGCTCGTTGATCTGATGATGGCGTGTGCCGAAATCACAAGCAAGACACATCTTCATCACGTGCCCTTCGTGTGCGGGTGCAGGGTGCTGGTGGGTGACGGGAGTATTGAACCCCACCAACACGTTCAACACCATATGAAGAGATCGCGTCCGTACAAATGTACCACACACACACGAGTTCCTTTCATGAGGGTGACACATTTTCCACACCTGCGGAAAGGCCTGACGCAGTCGCACTCCACCGGGTCGTCATCATCGGCTTCTTCGGCTTTCTTCATAAGGCTGTGTGTGCAGCACTTGCGAAGCACATTCCACTCGGTGCATTTAACGGCGGCCACGCGGTTGAAGTCTGCATTTGCTGAGCCGGAAGCATCAGCGGAGCCAACGCCCTGAGTGGTGGCACCCCCTCCTGTTTGAGCATCATTTGCCCCGAGGACCTGAGTGTAGGAATTAGAATCCGACAGGGCCGTTGCCTCGCCTGCAGTAGACGGCCATTGAATGCACCGTCAGTGCAGCGGGTAAGCACGGTGTGGGCATTTATATGCCAGTAAGTCGCGCCTGTGTCGTCATGTATCGTCCATGTTATATTCAGAAACGTTCAAGCATGGCATTTGCGACCCTGAGCGTCTCTGATTCGAGGCCAGAAAAGGGATTTCAGGGTTGGCGATTGCACTGTCCATATTGACGTAGCAATGAGCAGAAATGGGTTGAAACAGCAGAATGCTCTCTTAGCTCTCCGAGAAGAAACAGAAATTGGGCGCGAGTTGAAACCGTAGCAGAGCGAAATCAACCGGTCCCCGCTGGTCAAACAGGCGTTTCAAGGTGCTGAAACCATCACCTCCCCAGATGAGCGCGTAGCCCTGCGCGACGGCCTCGGCGACCGCGTTGGCCACGACGGCCGCCATGGAGGACTGGTACGCCTGCGCCGATCCGCCTGTGGTGCTCGCGCGTGCCTCAGCCGTGGCCCTGGCCCCCGCGAGGGCCGCCACGAGGGCGTGGGCCAAGGCAAATGCGCGGGCCTGCTTGTCGTGAGTGAGCGCCTGGGCGAAGCCCGCGGCCACGGCCTCCGCGACGACGGTGTCCATGGCCTCCGCGCAGGCTTGGGCGTCCCCGCTGGCCTTGCCCTCCCCAGCGACGCGCACCACGACGCCCGCCTGGGCGTATGCCTCCACGTAGATTTTCGCGATGGCGATGGATGTGGACTCGACGTCGGACTGGGCCCAGCGGCCCCCACGGTCCCTGGCGTCGTGCACCGCCTTGCTCACGGCGACCGCGATGGCGTTCTTGGCGTAGGACACTGCCTGCGGGGCAAGGGAAGTGGCAACTCACATGGGCGGTGATCAGATTTCGCTGGCGCAGAGGGAACGGCCGCGCAACAGCAAGCCCGCGTGGCTGCCCGGCCCGCCTCTTGCCCGCGAGGAGGGCCGTGTGTCGGGACGAACGCATGGCTTAAGGCCGAACTCCATCCACACACACCCAGCGACGCCAGGAAACAGGAAACCTAAGGCCCAACCCTTCGCTGGGGAACCTGTCCATACGCCGTCCAACCGCGCGTTCGCAGGGAGGCGCTTCCGCGACCACCACAGATGGCCGCCGTCTTTCGCCCGATGCAAGGATCTAACTTCACACCAACCTTCGCGTACGAGTACGCCTGGCCCGTGGCCTGCCCCCCCGACGACGACACGATGACCGACGCTCTGTTGGCGACGTCCTTGCAGTTCATTCCCCCAGCTTCTGCTTCCGCGCCCGCCTTTGCCTCTTCCCTTCCGGAAGCCACCGCGTCCGCCTTGGCTTCAGCGTCACCTTCCTCGGTCGCCTTCGCCCTCGCCTCGGCATCCGCGCGGCCGCCGCCGGTCGCCTTGGCAGATGCGCTGGCATCCGCCCTCGAGTCCTCGCTGGTGCCCACGGAGGTCGCGGAAGAGGTTGCACTCGCGCCCCCGCCGGCGTTCCTGTTCCTGAGCTCGAGTCCGCGCAGTCTGTCCAGCCAGCCTGGAGGAAAAGCAGCGCGCCAAGTGTCAATGCCGCGGTCAATTCGCTGCATCGTCATTTGTTGCGAATCCGCACACCGCAATTGTTCCAACTGGAATCGCGGCGCTCGAACGTGGCCATCCGGTCGTCCTTGGCCGTTCCTGGCAAGTCGAACTTCCGCCGGGGACACGAAAATCGCCGGCGGAACACAAAGGCGTGCGTCTGCTCTGCGGAGAGCGGCGGAGACAGGCTTTCTCAACTGCAGTCGCGTGGACGCGCCCACACCCGCATGGGGAGGAACTAGAGATGGGGGCCGGCTGTAGAGCGCATACTGTACCTCTGGCGGGCCAGTTGCTGTCAGTGTCGGCCGTTTCCGCCACGCTGTCGCGAACCTGCCAGGAAACAGCGAGACCTCGAGTTACCCAACAGACACCGCCCAAACTCCTGCCATTCTGGATTTCGTGGGATGGATCAATGGCGACCGGCGCTGTGCGTCCCCCGGCAGGGCTGCCTCGGGACTTAACGGAAAGCTGGAACAGTGGACGCACCATGACAGCGACCAGAAGCAGGAGCAGCGTGGCTTCGATGACCTTCATCTTGTGGACACCTGCAGGCAGCGGAACCCCAAAGTCGTCAACGAAACCGTCACGACAGAGCAAATGCCGACAGGGCGTGCATCCAGGCGAGCCCAGCGTTCACGGACGCAATGCTGGAAAGCGAAGAATCGCCGCCTGCTGCCTTTCGTGGCTGCTGGTTCACCAGCTGCGGTTCTTCCCTGCCTGGCCCCGGTGTCAACGCACGCGCGCAGCAGTTAGGACATGAGCGCCGTTGGACTGGCCGCCAGCACTTGAGCGCAAGTTCGCCCGACGGGGAACCCAAGTCATCGCAGCAGTCATCGTGCGGACCCCGGACAGTGCTAAAGACACGAGAGACCAAAAGAACCCAAGCCCACCTGCGGTGCAGACTCTGGCAACACGGGGGGCTGGCACAGCGGAGATGCCCAGGCGCGCGAGAAAAACTGCGGTCTTCGAAGTGCTGGGAATGCCGAATGGACGCTCAGCGGATGCCAAGGAACAAAACTGCGCGCCTCAACCTGGCACCTCAAACTTGCTTCCCCATTACCCCTTCGCAGTCGCCAACGCGCGTTTGTGAGGGCAGAGAGCGAGGACGTCGCTGCTTTGGCATGGCTCGCACTTGTACACACCATCTAACGCACGGGCGGCGCGGCGGCACCTCCGATGCAAGCGTAGACAGTGCGGTGGAGGAAGCACTCTTGCGTCAAACCAATAGCCGCAGCGGCGGGCAGCCCAGCTCTGGGCATTCGGATGGGGTTGCTGTCGCAAGACTTGGGAAGGACGCAGGGGCTGCCATCTAAAACCATGCCGCATCCCAACCCAATCACGGACGCAGCCATAGGCGCCCGTTGACGCGGGCAGCGAAGGCGCCATTGAAACCCACCTGCTCAAGTCGATTCCTGAAGGCTGCCGCAGGTGCCTCGGTCGCAAGAGTTGCGGATCTTGCGTCGCTCTCGAGGGCTGTGCAAGATGGCGGAGACTCTCGCCGCGGCTCCGCTATTTATACGCCGGAGGCGTCCCCGTCGCCGGCACCCGGTACCCGATACAGGACTGGCCAAAGCCACCGGGCCGGCCCGGTGTCCCCCCTGCACCGCCTGTCTTGCAGGACGTGTCGCTGCACGTGATCCGACGCGGATGTTTGTGTCTTGGAAAATGTGGCACGATGCGCGACCTCGATTCATCGATGTGTGCGTTTCGGATGCGGGCGTGCCCGTTGTCGCTCGCGAGGCACAAGGGCCCCGCTGTCTTGGGAAGTGCTCGTTCAGATCATGCTTTTGTGTTTCGTTAGGCCTCGCGGGACATTGTCCGAGTTGAGGCTCTTTTTCTGCCGGACACCTTGTCCTAATTGCCGTGCTTTAGCCAGAAGTTCCCGGAGGCACTGGCAGAAAAGGTCATGCTTGCGATGCAAGATGCGATGCCATTTTGACACAAAGTGGTGCCGTCACAGTGATTGCGACGGAATAAAAGTGGCTGTTATGGCATCAATTTGTGTCAAATGGCATCACAGATGGCATCGCAGACAGGCTGTTTCCTACTGGTGACACCAGTTTGCAAGCGCCATGCAACTTTGCGAGTGAAGGACTACAACAGGCCGTTGGCTCCTAGTACAAGGCTCAAACAGCCCCCGTATACTCTTCGAACTTCCAACTGTCAAAGTTGCTGCTCCTCTCCCTGTGCCAGAAGGGCAAAAGAGACACTGTATTTTCTTTCGCCCTACTGCCATTGGGAGAGGAGCAACTGCGGCATACTCATGCCATTCTTCCCCAAAGGCGCTTTTGTCGGCTGCAGTTTGTCGCACCAATTGGCAGGTCGTCTTCTACAAGGTGCGTCGCAAGCACTGGAGGCGATTTGATTCCGGGGGACGGCGCCTATGCACCGCACTTGGTTTGGAACATTCCATATATATTCCATATAATGTATTATGGAACGCTCCCTTATTAAGGGTGCGCAGCTTCAAATCTAAGTACAGCTGCAATTGCCAGTTCCAAGTTGCAACTTGTAATGGTTGCTATATACACATATACATAGGTGGACCGCAAGAAATCTCTCGCATTTTAATGTACACAGCGCTGCAATTCGTCAAGTTATCACGGCGGCAAGCTGGAAAGCGAGGCGGCTGCTCTAATTAAATGACGATTTTGCACCGTCAAGACGATGAACTTTAACAAATGGTAGCGATTAGCATGCAGTTGCTCTGCGTACGATACTACAGTTCTATGTAGTGCAACTGTGTGACGGGTGCCAATAGGTGCCATTTCCACACATGTGAAAAACTAGAGTCCCTCAAGACGAAATCTTTGATTTTCGCGTGCCCGAATTAGGGCGCTTCTTGGCGTTTTCTGCAGCACATATTGCGACAGCCTTGCAGGAACAGTGGTGCCAGCAAGTACTGCAAAGTACTTGAGCCTAATACCGCATTTTCCAGAGGAGGGTTTTGTCTGAACTAAGTCCCTTCTGGCGTTTGAGGCCCGGCGGCGCCATTTGAAACCTAGGTGTTGAACAAATTAGATAATTCGAAACAAAAGTGGCAATTCGGAAACAAAAAAAAACTTAGCTCAGATCCAGGGATATTGTGGAATGAGACGGTCTCGAATCGAGCCAGTGATCTGAAGTTAATTCAGACACAAGTCGTCTTTTGTTGTCCGAATTGGCGATCGTCGATTCGGACACAAAAGAAACGCTGGTCTTGATCGCTAGCTCCAGCCCCTGAGGCCAGCCGCTTGCCAACGTTTTCAGCCCCTCCCCAAAGCCTTTCGCTCTCCAGCTGGAGACTGCGGTCTTCACCCTGGCACTTTGGACTCCTGGCCCACAGTTCCTGGAGATATTTAGGGCCAACCACTGGCCACAGTAGCCTATGAGGAGAGCGGGTATGTTGCGATATGCCAGGGCACTTGTTGCAACAGTTGCCTCACGGAATAGCAAGCAATTTTGACAACGGGAAGAATCTAGGCGGCAAGGCGAATACAGTGCACTTGATGCTTTCATGTAGGTACCTGAAAGAAATTCGGAGCGAAGAAACTTTGTACCGGGCTGTCTCTGCTGGTAGGGTGGCAAGTGCCGATGTGTATATATTTTTTTATTGTATTTGCTGAAAATGAGACCGTGCTGCTCTTGCACCTGCAAAGCGATTTTTTTACAAATATGCACAAGCCGCAATGGGCCGAGGAGCAAAACTGCAGCAACAAACTGAAAAGGCACAGAAAAATGCTCATCTGTGCATACGAGCTCGGCTGAACCAGGAATTTCTGCCCAGGACATCGGAATCAAGGTGACCCTTCCCTTCCTCTGCTGAAAGAAAATTTTGGTGCAGTCTTGTTCAAGTATTACATGTATACAACAAGTAATAGTAACGACAATGGGGCTGTTTTACTTGCTTGGATTATGCACGGGTATCTTTTTCCATCCCCCGAAATGCACATATGAGTGTACTAGACAATGAAATGGAGGTAAAATTTCGGGTGGGGTGGATTCGTGCTTTCCAACTTGCGCTCTTCCTCAAGCAGTAACACAAGCCAAGATCAACCTAGTTGAACTCAGCCAAGTCAGGCTGACTTAACTACAAAAATTCTCTCAAATGTTGAACTTGTGTAACCTTCGTGTATGAAAATAATGAAGTACGCATCCGGGTGTCCACGAAATTAGCAGTGTCTCATTAGGGTCGTGGAATGCGCCTGTGCACATGGCGACACATGTCGTCCTCTGAAAATCTCAAATACATGAGATTTAACTTGTCAATACGGTCATGACATCCTCGAAGTACATCGGAATGATCTACCCCACCCTGCGCGCGGCACTGGAGGCGACATAGGCACAAGGATTGGCGTTGATAGGTGCCTTATCGAGGCCGACTAGAGCAACAACAAGCAAACAACAGTAGAGGAGCTTATCAGGACCAATTGATTGCAATTACCGTCTGTCAAAATCTAATTTGCATTGGAAGCTATGATTTTTTTGGGGTCGACGATATGCAATTCCTGGCTTTCCTCCAAGCAACGTTTGCCGAAGTCGGATACTCTATGATTGGCAAGGCAAATCTCACATGTTGATGCTGAACCCTTCACTGTCCCGTTCCGATGAGAACAGCGCCCAATACAGCAGGGCCGGTCTGCCCGCCGTCGAGAACGCCAACGCCTGAAGCCAAGCTTGGTATTTGCTTTTAAAACGCCATTTTTGCGGTTATGCATATATGCGCAAAAACGCCTAAATTAAGAAACGCTCATTTTGCGGCCATATTCACGAATCATTCCGTCGCGTCGACACACCCAGGTTACATGATGAAGTCATAAACAATGGTCAGTCTCCCCCCCCCCCTCCCCCGGGAGCACCAGCAACACAGAATCCACCTCGCCCTCGGCAAGGGCAGTGGCGTTGCCAAACAAACGGTAGTCCTCTTCCCTGTACAGTGCGCTTGGCTACCACTCGCCGGATTCCCTGAATCTGTTTGTACACAGGGCCCATATTACGCATTAAAGAGCTTTTTGGCGTTCAGACGCTAAATTGCTTTATCGTGTAAATGTGTTTGTAATTCACGAGTGTCTGCGCCATCAATACCATGCCTGCCTGCACATTTGCAGGGCAAACAGTGACGGCTGCACAGCCTGAGCCCTGGGCAATGCTCGTTGCATGGATGGGGGCATATGGCCAAGGTTAGCACCGTGCGCCGTAGCGCACCACTACTGCCTGCTGCACAAACCATTTTTCGTTAGAAAGTGCGTGGGCACAATCATGCTTCTTGTGCACGTCTGGGATAGATAATAGGTATCCATCTAACCAAGAGCTCCATGACTGCAGTGCTTATGCCCCTTCGCCTTCCAAAGAACAAATCTTGGCTTGGCGACGAGATGTGATGGCACATCAGATGGGGCATCATCTGGGCGGCATATTCGGTTGAATCAACAAACAGCACAGCCCTCGATGCTCACTCAACGACTCGGTTGCACTTGCTGCAAAGTGTGTTTTTCTTCTGAGCATTGACGGGTACACCCTTGTCGTCATATTCCACATTTTCTTTTTGTCTTTGATGGGTAGGTGGCAGATTAATACAAGGAAACGGTGACGTCGTTAGTTTTCTTCGGACAAGCAACAAAAACAAGTTCAAGGTAAATTTTTAGGAACTGATTGGTGGTGATGCAGAAAGCCAGATGGGAGGCCAGTGTGGAAACTCTTCCTTGGCTGGGCGCCGAGGGGCGTCTCTGGGCGGCGGGGCGTCATGTAAGTCCCCCAGCTGCCTCTGACACGACTTGCCGGCGGTGCCCCTTTTCGCCGATGCCCCCCGTTCCGCCATGCCGCACCGCTTCAGCTTTCGCGACGCACCCTGTGCGGGACGCGCTGAATGAGGGCGATTCAGCACGTCAATGCAGCAAAGGTGATGAGTCGCGGCTGGGTATGCGTCGGCAGGTTGAGGAAGGGGTGGTGCGACGGCTCCGCGCTGCTGTACCACGGTCGCGCCGATGTGCTGCGCTCGCGGCGACCCCGATCGCTGCACGTCTGCCTCTCCGTCGCCGCGGACGCAAAGGCGGACAAGGCCAAGCAGCCGAAGGCCAAGGCGGCCAAACCGGCGCAAAACGACAGGCCGGTTGAGGAAGGGGTGACTCCCAGGAGTAAGGACTTTAGCAGGTAAATTCTGGAGGCAATCAGTGTGATTGCGTTCGGCGCAATGTGGCAATGCACACTGCCCATTGGTTCTCTGCGCGGACGGTCTATGTGCGGGGGTCTTTCTTCGGATTGCCTCATCTGCGGACAAGACAGCGTCAGCCAAGATCCCCTAGCAGGTCCTTTTGCGCCTGCCAGGGGATGGTAGGTCTTGTAAATCCTGATGGTTGCTGTCCAGGCTTTTGAGACCAATCAGGTGGGGCCGGAACGTCTTATAGCACCGTTTGTATGGACTGCCCACTAAATTTGTATGCACTGAGACTGTAGCATGTACAGGGGGCTGAAGAAGCCATCAATCGAGATGAAGTAAACTGATGCATCACCGCAGAAGGCAATGTTGTGGTTGCATTGGGATTCGAAAACCTAAAAACACGACTTGGAGTATTGTTTGTCTCCGAATGTGCCACCCTTTAGAGGACAACCCCTCACAGATATTGTTTGTGCAGGGAACCAATGGACAGCCCTTGAATGCTCTTGCTCGTGTTTTTGTAGCTGGTCGAATTCCATGGAGTGGAGTTCCCAGAATAGCCTTGCCAAACAAAGCCCTTGCACCTGGCAACATTGACAATTATAACACTGGTGAGATTTGGACGTGCAATTGCATTGCAAATCCCATTCAACATTGCTCGTCTGGATAGGCTTGGAGTTGGCAACGAAACACTTATGTTTATGGCAGAATAATGTCCAGCACCTGCAAACCTGCTCAAGGTGCACAGCAGCAATAGTGTTGACAGAGCATCATGCTGAAGAAGCACTGTTCAGTCCACAAGCTGCAGTCATGTGGTGTGCTTGATGGTTTTGCTCTCTGATGGGCTGAAACCATTGGTATGAGCTCTGCAGCTTGAGGATGCTGCCAACGACCAAAATGGTGGTCTGTAACAAAGGGGTGCCAGCAGTGTTTCTATTTTGCACATCTGAAAATTTGCAGGAATTCAGCAGCATTTTTCTTGTGTTCTTGCTCGAAATGCATGGAGTTAAACACTAATGGCACTATGTCTCCATCTTGTGTTGGCAAGCCTCGCATCCTGGCCACAACCTGGAAACACATCCCCTGATTGGCCAGGATTGTCCAGACAAAACTGAGAGAAGAGATAAAAGAGATCTATGAAGTTCGTAGTATGAACCCAAATGCACAAGCTGTACAAGACACTTATTGGGTGCATGCAAAAGATAACAGAAAAGGGAGACCCTGTGGATGCAGGTGTTTCAGAGGGCACGTGGTGCCATCACTGGAAAGTGTGCTATATCACCAAGCTAGTGTACAAATCTCCACATTTGCCCCGAAGGTTGGACCAATTCCCTAAATGTAAATAAAACGGAAGGGCGGATGAAGACCACACCTGTGTGTGCTTCTGCAGATGGTACCTCGATGTTGTTGCCAAGGCAGAGCTGGTGGACTATGGCCCAGTGAGGGGCACCATGGTCATCAGGCCATATGGATACGCAATTTGGGAGGCGTTGCAGCGGTACTTGGACAAGAGGTTCAAGGAGACGGGTCACCAGAATGCCTATTTTCCGCAGCTAATTCCCTACTCATTCATCGAAAAAGAGTCAAGTCATGTTGAGGGATTCGCTCCTGAGCTTGCACTTGTGACAAAAGGTAGTGGCTTGTTTGGCATGCAACAGGGAATTGGAACACGAGCATCAGGGGTCTGCAGTGGTGCCTGTGGGTAGTGCTGAGTATGCCCCCTATCAGAGAAATTTTGACAGTGATCTGTTAGTAGTGAAGAATGCATTCATTGAAGATTAATGCCACTGGTGTAAGAAGTCAAGTCCCGGGTGTGCCTGTATGCTGTATTGCCGTGCCAGATGCACTGATGGGCCATTGGTCGTCATGGGACTTGACATTGTGTTGCTCCATGTGGAGAACAAGGGCTGCCTGTGCAACCATCATTCAAGAGATCCTTGGCCGCTATATTGATACGTTGACCATGAAGAATGTGTGTGTCCTATCCTGCAGGTGGCGGCAAGGATTTAGAGGAACCCCTGGTTGTGCGACCCACCAGCGAAACAATGGTGAACCACATGTTTTCACAGTGGATCCACAGCTACCGGGACCTGCCGGTCCTGATAAACCAGTGGGCCAATGTGCACAGATGGGAGATGCGCACGAGGCCCTTCATTCGCACACTGGAGTTCTTGTGGCAGGAAGGCCACACAGCACACGCAACAGTGAGTGCACAATGCGTTACATGATGTTTAACCGGTTCCTTTTCAGTGCATGAAGGTGATATGAACTCACACCATAGAGGAGGGTTGTACCTGAAAGCAATCACCAAAATGAACTGCTCATACTGGGAGTGTACTTGAAAATTGTCCACACGTTTGAGCACTTCGTGCATTTGTGCATGTGCGCATCTGAACATGACAAGGTGTAACCCTTGCACCTTCAGGCTCAATGGGGCTCCGGGGACTTGCTGTAACTTGTTGGCCGTGAGTGGCACTGCTGCAGTGGCAGGTGGCCATGCGA
>CAJHUC010001937.1:0-20195 GCA_905146915.1 Ostreobium quekettii
CAAATTTCCAAGTTGGCAATTATCATTGGCAAATTTCTATTTGGACTTTTTGTCCAAACCGGTGTTGAGATCACCATTACCTACCTAACTGTCTCTTGTTACCTTGCCAGAATCTAGTTAACGCTAGTCACTCCATCTAGCCACAAGTCACACTATGACTATGGGGAAAGGGGCATAATCAATTCCCCCCGTGGAAAGGGCATCGGTCACCCAAGGGGAATTTAACCACAATGTGAGTCACCCACCATATATTGAGATGTTACAGAAAGATAAAAACTATGGGTGATTCACTGTCCCCCTTGAAGGCCCCACAAGGGGGGAGTCCTACATTGAAGGGCCAGAGATATCTGTCTATGGCATACATTGCAAGATATCATTTGCCAGTTTGTGACAGTCTCCACACCTAGGCTATTGTCAACATGGGAGACTAAGCCTAAATAAGATGTGAAATCCCCAAAGACAAACAAAAAAAACTGGTTTAAGCAAAATGCCTACATTGTATTCAATTATGCCGAGGCTAGAAGAAGGACACTCGGATGAAAGCATTTTGCATGCAACACATCCCACCTAATGAGAATGGCTCTCCCATGGCATCACTGTGGATAACGATACCATGAAGTTGGCAAAAACCAATATTGGAGATCAACAAATTTTGTCCTTTTAAAGGACATGGGGCAAGTTTTTAAAGTTTTCAACTAAGTGTATTGCGCATGTGTAGATTAGGTGTGACGTGTGGTTAGTAAGCGTTTGTTTCCATTCCTCGTCCCATGACCAGAAGCGTTCATCTCAAAATACACAAGCCCATTAAATCTCGTATATATTCGTCAGTGAAAACATGGGTGATATAAACTTCCAATTTGGGGCCTTTCCTTCAGTTTACCAGGTATAGATTGCAGGCATTTAGGGATTGGCTTGTTTCTCCCATTTAGGCACAAATCTTATAACAACATAATGCAGTTAGTTGTGCTGCAATTGTGACAAGCGTTCCATTGGTGCTCCACTATTGTCTAAGCAACATACTCTGAGCAAAAAGGTTTTGCAAACCTCTTTGATGACTGTCATGTTGAATAATTGAAATTGGTTGCAGCTGGACAGAAAGAAAAAAGGAGCGCCATACTTGTTGTGTGATCTCTGTACTTGGTTGACAGCTCGAGGTTGCAAGCCTAACAAAGAATGCAAGGTGCAAAATGCATAGGGGCAAACAAGGTATTTCATATATGCAAGCTGGTGAAGACAATGTTGAAGGTAAGGTTTCTTGTCTATATTGTATCAGTAAGTTCTACATTGATTGATTGTATTTTCTTCATTTAGAATTGCCTTCGACAAAAGCAAACGGTGCAGTATATACACGACATACACAAATAAAGAGCTTTCTCCCTAGATAAGAATAGGTGCAGGAAACACTGCAAGTTATGTTATATTAGGGCACTGCGGTGCCCTCCGTTCCTAGGGTTGAGATATAAAATGCCCTTCTTGATTGCATCAACACAATCAACCAGAGGCTACTTGTCCAAGGACGATCTGTGGTTGCCCACAACTCTGAAATATGGTGTGGTAACCCTACAGACAGTGTTGAATATCTCCTGTCAATACAAGGACTAACGCGGATAAGGATATATTATTAGGACTCGCCCATATTGATGGATGGTCACTTGTATGCATGCGGACAAACAACCATCTTGCATGACACATTTTAGTGAGACACTTGTGTTCTTCGTTGTCCTTGAGGGCAGCGGATAAATTTTATAAATTGTCGCAACCAACATGACTGTGGAAATTGGGGTACGATGCATAATGCCCATATTGTGCCGTGTGTACAACAATTACTTTGCTGCGCGTCTCTAATCCCAATGTACCTGGGCTGGTTGCACCGCCATATTGGTTGTTGCATGCCAATCACCATAAAGCAAATTAGCTCACGAATTCGTAACAGGACTCGACGCAATATTCTGATATCATACAGGCTATCCAGTCCACCATGCAAAGCAAAACGGAAGCTGCTACAAACGCCCCGTTGGTTTCAAATGTTCAACGAGTTGATGGCAATTTAAAAGGGGTAGTCCATTCTGCAGGCAATCAGCATTGGACCATAACTATTTTCACTTTTGTGGTAATTTGTGATCCTGTTCTTACACCGATTATGTGTACGAGAAAGGGCGAATATGCAAGCGCTTTCGTTGCATGAATACAGTGGCCCCTATGACCACAAATGTTTCTGCTCAAAGCCTACGAAGGAAATCTTGGAATTTTCCGTTCCGCTGGGAATATTCAGTACCACGGGGATTCCCAAACGCGGTGTCCAGAAGCCAAATTAGCTACGGAGATTTCGATCTGTAATTCTGGGATTCAAGCAAATCTAACACCCATGAATGCGCTGCATTTTCCTGCAAGCCTGCCAGGACACATGCGGCTCAATGACAATGCAATTATCCTACGGCGTTTTGGGAAGAAGTACAAGAAGAGCTAACCATCCCCAACTAGAGTTGAGACAAGTTTGAACCAGATAGGACAAACATATCAAGCTTAAAAGAATGCAAGGGAAGCCTCATTAGCGGCAATCACCCCATTTTCAACTCGAATACAATGAGGCTGTCCTACATCTGCTGGGGACAAAAAGAAGCCACCAGAGTTCTTGATCTGGTCACAATGGATAATCATCTACAATTAATATCCATATTTATATTTCGAGTTGGTTGCAATTTTGGGGCCAGATGGGGGCTTGTAGTGGGGTGCTTATTGGTTGCAATAGCAACTGAATGCATGACAGCGCGCTCTACTGGCAGATAGGTTTTTGGGCCCTTTTGCTGCCTTGGGAAGGGTGCAGGACTTTCTCTATTGCACATCGCATGCACACCGAATTCCATACTTGCTTTTTGGTTGGTATCAGAACACAATGCACTTAGGCCCAACCAGGAAAGTAGAACTTGCAGGTGTGCATCTAATTGATGCCAGCACTGGCGCTCACTGAGCTGTTGCAACTGCAATACATGAAGACCCAAATGCCATGGTAATGATTCTATGGCAGCCAGCAGACACACAAGCATGCCAAGTGATGACAGGGACCGCACTGCCCCCAATAATACACATCTTCATCTCCTGAGCATACACATGGCTGTAACAACCAAAAGATGAAGACAGACACAATTGTAATATGGTGACAGCACTATTGTTTTCTCAAAGCTCACAACGTAACTACTTGGATGAGCCACCATAATGTACGTGACCATTGGCTAATTCCAGGGCATTCTCCCACGAGGTACCAGGTAAGATTCCCTTCTGCTCACACGTTATTGCAAAAGGAAACAATGAACCCTCTTGCATCCTTGCCCCAATGGCTGTTGATGATTTCAAATGCCAATGAACTTTCCCTATGTGAATGGTGGCAATCCCAGGAAAGAATCGGACAAAGACTTTGCCGTTCCTTCTTGGTTGATACTCCAGTGGCCCAATATTGCAGCCAGCAATGTATGGGCTTGCACCAAAAGCACATTTAAGCAAGAGCACCCAGAATGTTCTCTGGCCTACCAAATGGCTATGCGTAATAAATGCCTGACAACCCTGCCAACCAGTGCAGAATTCAGCCAGAAATAGCAATTTGATTGGAAGACATGCCTCCATGGAGAACTGTGCCAGAGCGGGGGTGGGGTGGCACATGCATGCAACACAATGGGATGATGAAGTCGAGAGGGCAAGGTGAAGAAGCCGCATCAGCTTTATCTCATAGTACCACAATACCAGCACTGAGACCAGCACCACCTAGTAAAGCACATACAACAGGAATCAGGCCGGCATTGCTTCATTGCATTTGGCTTGAACATGGCAGTATGACACCTGGTCAGAAATTTGATTTGGGGCAGTGAATCCACCATAGGAGAATCGTGTTTCAAAAAGTTAAAATGCAATGTCTTATTCCTCCACTTCAGGTAGGTGGAACTGGTTGAGGAGTGTTGCTACTTTTAGAGTTGGCTCTGGGGGCTGCCTTGTGTCAGTGACCTACATGTGCTGCATTGCATGTAGCAACAGCACATCTGTACCAGCAGCATGCATTAGGCACTTCACAGTAGATGAAAACAGCATACGAGATTCTGCACATAAACCATGCCTGAAGGACCCAAAAAGCCTTCTTGTGGGCTGGTGAACATTTAGTACCAGGAAAGGCAACAGCCCAAGCACAGTTGTTTCCTGCACCACAAGCCACCTACTTTCTGGAGGGGGCAAACAGGCCATGTGGCAAGTCCCATATGCGACCGCAACCCACCACCATATGACCATCCCTCCTAGCTGTCAACATCATCATCTTCATCGTCATCCAGCATCGCATCTGTGTACTGCACACGAATGGGTGGAGGATGATAAAAGGCATATGCAGCCATCATGATTCCGGCAAAGGCTAGCCACCATTTGGCTGTCTTCTTCAAATGCACGTTTTCTCTTCCACCTTCATCTGATGACTGGGGCACATCACTCCTGCGACCCTGAAGCGAATACAGGGGTTCTATCAGTAGTGCTTCCAGGCCACGGCAAGAACACACCACACCAGCAGCATGACAGACATGGTGTCGCTCCAGCGTGTTGACCACTGCTAAAGTTTCTTTTCAACTTCTCCTTGCACATGCTCCAGCCACAAAACAAAAGCCATGTTTTCTGCTGAGCTTTGGCCTGCCTACTGGCCGGAGAGTCTCCAAGAATTGAGACAATCCATGTTGTGGACCTGTAGAGGATTCTAATACCAAACAAAGGAATGATGATCTTCAGTGTGATCCTCCACATACTGGAATGAATGACAACAACAACAGGCACTGGATAAGCTGTATTTGATATGCTGTATAAGCATTCCATATTGCACCTCTGTCAGGAAAGGCCATGTGTTCAACAATACAGCACAAGCACAGTGTGGTGCCGTGTGAAGTATAATCACAAGGATTGAGCACTTGTGAAAGCAGTGTGGACTGTGCCCATCATGCATTCTTTTAAAATGAAACTGAAGCCGCTCAAACATCAAACCACGATCAACAGTAACTTGACAGCACATAGTTTCAAGCAAAGACCACAATAGCAGCTGCAATGAGCAATTCTTGGATGTGATGGGGTGGGTGATGACAAAAGCAAATTCCAGGGACACACCAATTCATGAACAGGAAGGTTCCAACACAGCAATGCTTGAGATAAACACCAGGTGAATCTGCGCACCAGTAGGAAGCTAAGAGAGATGTATGATCAAAAGTTGGCTCATAAGAAGGTTGGTCTGGATCAATTGGCTGCACTCTAGGCAACAGTTGAAGTACCTTCAACATCATGGAGATATGTATGAACTGAACATGGCCCCACTAGCCACCCAACATCGCCCCTTCCATGCAAGGGCAAATTGAGCCTATATTAAATATGCCCGCCAAGAAGATTGCACCAACATCAAACCTTCCTACAAGTAGAACAAAATTTCAGTGACTTCACTGAGCCCCAGATTGCCGGTTGCTCGTTGGTGTAAGACAATACCTGAGCTGCCATCGACCATCGTGACAGAATCTCCTCGTCAGCCTCCTCTGGTATGATCCTTGGTGGAGGGGGTGAAGCTTCTTCCTGAAAGAACCGCGATGAAATGCTGTCGAGATATCGAAGCAGCGATGCATTGGCCGTGACCTGCACAACAACTACGTGATTTAAAGCTACCTGTGTACAGGTTTACCTTGCAATTCTATGGAAGAGGCCCTGCCAATGAATGCGCAGTATTGTGGTATTGCACAAGTCCTAGACCAAAGTTTGGCCTGTCCTCCTGCACCACAAAGTACGCAGTGCATTTGTGCACACACTGCAACACAACAAATAACTACAACATGCCATACTATATGTAGCCCTTCTGCACTTGCAAAGTTTTGTGTTGCTATTTGTGGGGCTTTGTCTTCCACACAATGGTGAAACATTGTCGACCAATTTCTTTCTGCATTCTGCATAGCTCCTGCCAACCTTGTGAACGAGGAACGACCAAGAGGTCGCCTTCTTTATGGGTCGACCGCACTGTGAGTGTTATAGCAATATACATTTCTACAGAATTTGCAAAAGCAAAAGTGCCACAGTTGTGGCATCCCGCTCATCCCTTCATGCCCTTAATCAAGGACCACCAGCTCCCACAACTGCATGAGTGACAGTGTGCCAACCCAAGAGTTGTGACGTGTGTTAGACATATTGCCGTTGCTTTCTTCTGCACAGGGTTTTCTCTTCTGTGTTTTTCCCCTTTTTGGGTGCCATTTTGCTATTTTTGCACTTTCGCAAAAATTGGTTAGGCATCGCCTCATTTGCAGAAATGCTGAACATAGTACAGTACACAGCAGCACATTCCGGCTTTCAGCACCACACCCAATTTCCCAAAACCGATAAGTGAACTTTCAACTCAAAGTACACATCGGATGCCAAAACGCTTGAGATGTCAGCTGGGCCAGAGCTAACGATTTGCATTCCCAGGACGGCCCAAGGGGCAGCGAATGAGCAGGGGATCCTATGTGCGGAAATTGGTTCTTCTGTCCATCTTCCTGTCTCTTCTCCTCCCCATCCCCTTCACATGGGGTTGTCAGGGGCTACCACAGATGGGCAGGTGAATAAGGGCATGACTGGTACATGGTGCAAATATAATAACCCCTGCGGAAAATCTCACTCAACAGGATCCATACAAGATTTCCTGACCAGTGCTTTAGTGTATAGCATGGTGTAGTAGCTGTGTTTTGGCAGCGAACACTTTAAGAACACTAATCATAACAAGAAGATCCCTGCTACCCTTGAAATTCCTGCTGAGCACCAATCATGACGTGCAACACTTCTTCTAAAGATGATGCAGACTTGTCTGAGTGTGACACAACACAAGCAGCAAGGACATGAATCCATAAAGGCGATTATCAGCCCCACCTTTCTCTGCAGGATTGGTGCTGCAACTGGTGCCATTCTGTAATATTGCAAATGTCCATACATAAGGGCATCAAGACTGGAGGGCTGGTCACCAAAGCAATAGGAACCCTTTGACTGCTGGCCCTCTATGAAGTCAGCAATACTCTCAATGGCCGCAACTGCTTCCTCAAAGATCTGGGGGTGCAAAACACAAATTTTAACAATCCTGTTGAGAATAGAAATTTCAAAGCTGTTTTCAAAAGAATGCAAACAGTTAGGATTAATAGACAGTGCAGCCTGACAAGCAAAAGTTCTTCTGGACGCAGAAAAGCAACACCTTTCTAGATTCCACATCAAACTTTTTGTGGAAGCGCAAACGTCACCCATCATCAACTACACAAACACCTAGCAGTCCCTGCCCAATTGCTGGTGCTGGCACAGAGTTTAGTAACACATGTGAGCCCTGCAGTCAATGCGGATATGGTGGATACTGATCAACTTCTGCTCAGCTGATGAATAATGCCGACCTTTTGCGGTGAGATCCCTTCCAGCTTCTTCACCACCGCTCGTCTTGTTTCCCATGCCACAACATGGTCCAATGGCCATGGGAGCACCCCACTGTATGCTTTCTGCAATCCCACCAGATAGAGGGGCACACAGGTGTCAAACATCACAAAAGGTGGGCGAGGTCAAATCAGATGTTCGAGCCCACAGCACCTGTTCAATACAACTGCGCTGTTTGGAAATGTGCTGTGAAAGTGGCCTTGCCATTGGTCATTGTTCCATTCCAATTGGTTCGGCACAAATTGGGGCCATACAATGGTTGCTTGTTTGTGCGTGGTAACCTAAACACCAGGCTAGCCAAATGACCACCTTGACCATCACTCAGCACTTGCCTAGATCAGGACCAACAGCTTCCAATGCTCCCTCTGTTCTCTTGGGCTTGTGCATTTGTTTGAACTGACAAATCTGAATTGTGGTTCGTACAGCATAGGGTGCTGCATAGAGCCAGTGGCCAGAGCAGCCCTTCTGGCACTTCCATCCGGTCGGCACAAAGCACAAAGACAATATCACGACCTAACTAGCGATGCAGCACATGCTGAACCGCACACAGTTGCTGCTGATGAGTGGGTGATGGCTGCACCCGGTCAAGCAGCACTGAAAACATGTAAGAATAATGTTTGTTCACTTCCTCGTAGCAGGTTTAGCCTGGTTCATTCAGTGGTGCAACTGGAAATAGAGTGTGCAACCCTTCATCGGTTTCACTAGGGTTTTTCTGCACAACAATGCTGTTAACCTGGTCTTGCCAGTTCTGCAAATAGCTTCTATTGGACATTCTAAGATGCCCATCACAGCACTCAAGCAGGCGAGTTGCAACAGGCAAGTTGAAACAGGTCATTAGCAATCCCTCAAACAATCCAATTCCAAGGACTACAGTTTGCCCACAGAACACGCCAAATCCCAACTCTTGCACCTTGACGGCCATGTTGGGCTAAGGAACATCAAATTGTGTCCCTGCAAACCTAGATCCACACACTACCCAGGAGCATCACAAGCAATGGTGGGGAATAAACTCAACAAAGTGGCACAGTAAACAAGAGTGTGCCAAATCCAATGATCGCCCACTGTCCTCCTCTGCGCCCCAGTACCTGATACTTTTTGAAGCCCTCTGGCTCAATCCAGGTTGTGTACAGCGTGGCAGGCTCAAGCGCCACCTGCACCAGTGCCACCATTCCAGCAAGCTCTCCTCTCTGGGCATTGGTAAGATGTCCATCAACATCCTCCCCCTGTCCTTTGATGTACTCCATGACTGCTCTCATTGCATCGAATTCGCCTTCATCTCCAGTGCCCACAGGGGCGCCTACGAGGTCGTTGTCATGCTCCAGCGCTGGGAATTGGCCTGACAGGAAAGTTGGTGGAAATGGAGTGTGGGAATTTGGGCACGATCGGGGGCCGAAGGCATCAAAGAGAATGGAACAGCAATGCGCACGGTCTGGCACAGAAGGAAGTTCCGATAGCGGAAGAAGGCTGGTTTGGTTTGCATGTCATCACCGGTACATTGGGGGATCCACGCAGATGAAAGATCAGAGCTCTCTGGTCGCTTCCGTGAAATCTTAAGGAGGAATGGGTGAAGGACGCCACATAAAAACGGCGGGCGTACGCAACACATAGCAGGGAACGACCGGGCGGAGAACCAACAACGGCGCACAGAATGGCTGGGACGTCACTGCCACCAGGCCCCACACACGTACAGGTCGAATCAAAACGTGAAACAAATGCCAGCCTGCAGACTTACCAGTAGGAGAGCTCCCTGGAAGGCGGCTGTGTTGCGCGTAGACGTTCAGCCCAGCAAACCTTAGGACTGCCTGGGCGTCCAAACGGGCCCATGAGTTTGGCCAGCGATGGCGACCCTCAGCGGGATTCGAGGGCGCAAGACCGCCGTACCTCAACTTGGATGCATCCCACCGACAGCGACGGCAGGCCCCAGCCTGCCGACCACTTGTGGAGCACGTAGTTCATCAGTTGGGGCGCGTCTCCAATCGCTGCAACAAGCGCACACAAGTTGCAACGGTCGACGTTTGTGTTTGCGGTGGTGGAATAATGGGAGAATCTGTACATTAGACTGTGAGACAGTAAACAACATAAACAACGCCATCTGTACAGGACGCTGAGGCTCGAGCACATAAGGGAGTTTGGAGAGTGCCAGCGCTGGAGTGGGTGTGGATCACTGTTGTTTCACAACTTTGTCGTTTTTCTCTGAGGGCCAGGCATACACCTTCCTGAAGAGCCGGCGACCTGACAGGTGGGCAGTGACAATGTGCCAACATGGTTGCGTTGGCCCAACGTTGAAATGCGCCAACTGGCACAGAAATGAAGGCGTCCAGCAGCTTGTGCACAAATATGCAATGTTTGCTTGAATACAAAAATAGAAACAAGAACCCGGAGATTGCCCTAACATGAAGCGGCAGGCCGCAGTCATGGCCGCACGCCTTGCGGTTGCCAGCTACAGAGGGCCGGAAGGGCAAATTAGAACGGAGGAGCCTATGGATCAGGAGTCAGCCAGCCATTGACTGGCGCCTTGCAAGGTGCCTTGCCTATTAGCAAAGGCTCACAGACAAACACACTTGAAAGCACTGCACAAAGGGCCCGTGTTGCATGGCCCCACTGCATCTGCAAGAAGACGGGTCTGTTCGCAAAGGACTCAAGGGGAGTCAGCCGCCCTATGCACCCGCACAGAGCCTGTGATCGTCGTGAATCAATGCGATCTCACATTGAGTCCCTAGCACTAAGCAAGCCCCATGTTGAACGGTCGCACTTGAGTGGATCAGTTGATTGGGCACACCCATTACCGCAACTAGAGAAGGACACGCTCTCTGCAAGGAGTACGGCAACGTTTGCAATCAGAGAGGTTAAAAAACTGAGCGAACTATTTCAGCGTCACCAATTCACTAACACACCCCAAGGACTAGTCCCACAAGAGCAGTACTACCGCCACAGTCTCAAAAGGTCGTCTCACATATTTGTACTTGGCGCATGTAGCAAAGTTCTACTATCAGTGTCCACACAAAACTCTGCCTCCCTCTCCCACACTTCCCCTTCTCGCGATCGCAATAATGCGGCCATGCGCACCCCGTCGTTTCAGAGTGGCGTTGTTGTTGTTTCAAAACTCGAGACGGGCACCAATCGAGGCCCATTCAAGAAATCTTTGCAGAACCAGAACGCCACGCAGAATTCCGATGGCCAGCATGCAGAGCACACCCAACTCCTGGAGTCCGAGCAGTCGACGCACAACAGTTGCCGAAGGCGCTTCCTGAACGTCTGTGGGGTAGCAATATCAACTTGAGTGTAAACGTGATCATCACAGCATTTCAGTGGTTGATAAACTGCTGAAGCCACAAGCATGCAGGTATGTCTATTGAAAAAATTGGCCAAAAGTTCCCTTGCAATTCACGAGGGTGACTGCTTCGGACAGTATGCCGTCTGGAATACAGAGTGCACAGAAGTAGATCATATACCTGTGCATACTTTACAGTCGGTGGCCTGTATTCGCTGTTGTGCATTCTATGCTATGCAGTCATCTATTCAACAACAACATTCAAGGCCGGGAGAGCACCTTGGCGTCCGCCTTTGGTTCTCTTGCGTTACGTTTCTTGGAGCAAATCAATGATCTGTAAAAACTGTCTTTCTCGCCTTGGAGATGTTTGGGCAGCGATGATTCGACATTGGCTGACACGAGGTGGGGGAATGTGGTCGAAGCCCTAGGATAGTATCTTCACAATACCATCCAGTATCCGGCGTACAACGATACGCAGCTGTGGCGCGCGTGTATATAATTCACATACCGTATTAGCGTCGGCATTCAGGATCGACTGCAGGAGCTGTTGGTTCGATAGGTTGGCGAATATGTCGTCAATGGTTTCGCTCGCTTTCAGGGTGAGTCCTGTGCGCTCTGCAAGCAACACAAAAACTCAATAGTGCATTGAAAGATTAATGCCAAAACTTCAGATACCACAACGTGGGTATTTTTGTGCCTCAGCGATCTCTGCACGCAGCAAATTGGGCAGCATGTTGTCGACCATTATCGTGCACATTTGTTTGACATTCGGGATGCGCATTTCTCGAAAATGTGCGATAGTACTGAAGAAGCAATCCACTACAAATTCAGTTACGGAACACCTCTCCAGAAATGTTTGGCTGTACAGCACAGCATTTTGCCATATCAGCCGGGAAACATCTGCCCCCCGCCCACAGACCTTCTTGAGATGGGAGAACGGATGCACGGAAAACAACTTCAGTCAACTTCGATTCCAGCCCAGCTGCCGTCAGAGCCGCCAATGCTACGGCCTTTATTGCGACGACGTCCCCATTTGAATTGCGATCACCGCCTGGAGATGGGTCGATGCCTGGAGGAATCTGCAGACCCAGCACCAGCCCGGCGATGTCGCCGGAGTCGATCAGCACCTGTGCGGCGCCGGCAACATCTCCAGCGAGAATGCTGTTGCTCAGAGCGGCCACTACAGCTGCTGTTGCCAAAGTTGGGGGTGGCAGGGGGGTCACTGAGAATGCGCCTGTGTTCTCGGCAGGCTGAATTGGGGGCGCCGTTGCGATGGCTGCCGCAGCTCCCACAGCTGCCGCACCTACTGCTGCTGTAGCAGCCACAAGCGGTGGGATCGACCCTGCAAAACCCAACAATTTGGCACAGTAATGACTTTGCGCACAGAAAAACACATTTGGAGCCATACCAGGCGGGATTCCACTTAACGCTGCACAAGGCGATGCAGCTTCATTTTGTAACTAAAGATGCACGTTTACCGCTATATGGCGGTGCTTTGCAATATTGTGGCAGACGCAACCAAAAATGCATACTGATACTCCCGGTTCTGGAGATATTCCTGAAAACTGTTCAAGGCACAGAAAATTCAATGAGACAGCGCATCACATGGAAAACGAAGTCCAAAGAGGAATTGAAAATGACAGTGCGTAGGAAGCGGGCTATGGGTCTCCTTGTCGGAGAATCCCACCAAGTACCATATGAGTCAACTCTTCTCTGATCAAAATCGACATTCTGTACTCTTCTTCAGATTAGAATTTGCAAGGGAAGTTTCGGACAGTGTATTTCGGGTGCACGCGTTGCTCTTGTTGCATTCTGGTTGCACAGGTGTGATTGGAAAGCTCGGAAAAATGCTGCAACAAGAATAACAACTTCCACCCTTTAGTAATAGTTCAGGCTGCTGCAGATTGGAAATTAAAAGCATTATATCAGCCTAATATGTAATCAATAAATCGAGATAAAGTAAGTCTCATATAAAGGAGGAGGAGGGGGAGGGGGAGGGGCGGGTCCATCGTCGTCGCCTTCATCGCCGTTGTCGCCGCCGTCACCGTCATTGTCTTGGAGAAGACTGCGGACTGGACGGCCAACTTCATGGCCTGCAGAGAAGCAGGGAGTAACTTCACTGATGCAGAGGACAAATTGGTTGCCCTCGCATTGCGAAATGCTGGATAACACGCGCAACTCCCCTGCACGATGTCGCTGACGCGATTGAAACGTGTGGCGTCCAGCATCAGAGAGATGCGGCTGTCTCGGGTATTCGCCGATGTGGCCACTATTTTTTCTCTGCAACGGAGGGGGAGGACATTTCCTATCTGCTCGCGCCACTCTGAACTATCCTGGCAGGACTGTCTGGACTTGCAAGTCCACCCAGGACAATTGTCCTGCCTGCCACTCTGGACGGTGCAACGTTGCTGCTCATCAAAAGTCGCGACCGTCAACGGAAGAAGTCTTAAAAACAATAAAACTACACAGGCACGGCTCGAGGAGGCATAGTAGTGTGTCGAGGGGACGCATCGCTTCGTATGGTGTGGGGACACCACATCGCGTGTTGGGCAAGTACCCCATACCAGGCGACAGCATGTGAGCGACAGCGCAGGGCACCCAGCGGCGACACCGTTAACAGCGGCGCTACCACGTGGTGCATGGGCTAATCGCGTCTGTACCCACAGGAATCCCATCCTGCAGCGGCACCTGCCCACGGCCACCTCCATGGTCATGCCTTCGTCATGGAGGCGCCTGACATTACATTCCGGATTCCACGGCAACACGCCGTCCCACCGCAGGCCACAACTCCCCGCACCCGAGCCCCTCGCGATCGCCCCTCAGCGTTCCTGATGGCCGAACGCCGTGGCGTCAAAAGCGCCAAAGTCGAAAAGTTTTGGCCGCGGCCGAGCGACAGTGGCCTGACATGCAGCGGGCGGAATTAGAGAGAGCAATACGGGTGTCCTGGTGCTATGGGAGTGGCTGACACAAAACCCATCGCAACGCTTCCGCTGCTGTACCTTCACGCCCCGAGGCGTTGAGTATCCCACACCCGCCAGAAGAATCGCTGCATGAAGCTGCAGGCACCGCGGCGACAAGCAGCACCGCGATTGCGCACACGGCGCAAGGGACCCCGATCCGCAGCATGGTGGGCACAGGGGAGCTCCTCCCTGGGCGGTGAAAGCCGCCCATGGGCCCCCCCACGACCCCCCGACGACCCTCACTACAGCTTCACCACATGCCCCAGCGCAAATCACCCCCACGCAGCCCAATCCGCCGTCTTGTCTTCTCGGGGCGCGCCCGAGAGGCGCATCGAGATGGTCGCGATGCGACGATCGGCGCCCACATGATCCGCGCTCTTGACGGCCTCCCATCCGGAGAGTGTGCAACCCAATCCTGCATCAGTCAGCTGTTACATAGTGTAGAAGTTGTGCCTGTGCATGCCGTCTGTCTAGCACCGGCTATGAGTGACATTGTACAGCTTCTGTTAAGCGTAACGCCAAGTTCATGTCAAAGGAGATGCGCGGCGAGCAGGTGCGCATTTCCAAGGAATCACGTACGTGCGATGTAACCGACAGCTACCGCTCAAGGTAAGAGCTGCCCATGGGCAGCACTGACCAGTGCGCCCCTGGCTTGTTTGAAGCCTCCTCGCAGCCTTCAGCCTCCAGAGCTGCCACCTAATTGTCCAAATTGACAGCGCCTGGAGCTGTGCATCCAGTAACCGGGATGAGCAACGTTGAGGGGCCTAGCTGCAGCGCGTTGGTTGACTTGCTTGTTGTCAATGTTGTTGCGATGCCCATGCGCCACCATCTTACCAGCAAAAGTGGTCATGACTTTGAAGCACTTGGCGATTACTGGGTTGTTATAATTTATGCCCTGTTGGCATCAATGGAATGGAGTGTTGATGTGTAAGTTCAACAAGAGCATTGACAGGATGTTCACAGGCAAACTCGCCGCAGCAAGACCCATCAACATTGCTGCAAGACCGCCCCCATTTCCGGATGTATCCATGGGCCGCTGTCGCTTCGTGCTTACCATTTCTCAACCAACCATAATCACCGCAGCGCCGCATTCCTGTTTTCTTCATGCTCTTCGCCTTCTCCACAACGTTTCGATGGGCTAGTGCTCCACCCGCGTAGGAATTGCCGCGCTTCGCATGAGCATCCATGTCACTTCAAGGATCCGCGGCTCCCGAATCGGCTCAAAGAGAACCTCCAAATGGGATTAGAAGGTTGAATTGGCTAGATTTGTGGAGACCGCCTTTCGATCCGATGCGATGCATGCAGCAGGACCAGCACACGTCCAGCGATCGCCAGCGAACCGGCACAGAATCCACGGCCAGCAAAGGCAGCCATCTTGTGAGATGCGACCACGGCGAGACAACCATCTCTGCAGTAGGCTGCAAAGGAAGTGGCAAAGTCATGTTGCATTGGCCGCCGCGTGCCGTGAGTACGGCAAGGCAGTGAGGTCCCACGCCACTCCTCCCATCCACTAGGCTGTCCGTCACCGATGTTGCGTCACAGCTCTGCCATTCTGAAGGTTGATGCGATGAGAAGCCGCTGCCACAGTGCCCGAAAGGTGTGCATGGAATTCACACTGGAATCCATGTGTTGAAGACCGACAATGTTTATCGTAATGATCTCGTGTTCTGCTCGGTGAGGGTCATGCTCATCATGGTATAGCCAAGTGCAGCTTGCCAATTAAACGTAGCTAGCGAATATAGTCAACAATGCTCTTGTGCGCATGCACAAACACTCTACGGCTTGGAGTCATCCGTAGCAAGTACTCTGTAGCAGGATGATCTGAGCAACCCTTTGCACATTTTCGAGAGGGCGACCGTCGTCTGGTGGTGCGCCTGTGACGTTTCTTCACTCCTCAAATTCCCCCCAAGGTATCCTTGCAGTTTTCTTTCGTGGTTCCAACTTTGATTTGCTGTCCTTCTCACTGGATTCACAGCGCATATCATGTGCTGTTGCTCCGCGTGGTGCTTTGATACGTTTGATCACTCGAAGTGATCCTATGGATGTCTAGTACACATTGATTGTGGGACATACACAAGGACATAGGATATGTTGATACCTTCAAGAGCATCGATCGAGGTGTGACCGTACACCATGTCTTGCGCTCGCGAAGTCTAACGCTGCAAAGTGTAGCCCCGCTTTGGGCGCATCCCGAGATATTAAGCAGAAGGGCAGCGTGTTTCGCCCATCAGGCTTGCTGCACAGTGTGACAGGCCATGGCAGGAACTATCACAGCCCTGGGATACAGGCGTGGGGTACGGCAACTCAAGCGGACACTGACTTGAAACGTTGCCTCCATAGCCAAATCCGTTTTCTTATAAAGGTGATGGCAGTGCGCTAAATAAGTCGACACAATTCCCAACCCTGATTTCGCTGCCACCACTTTGCTCAAGATATTTCGGATTTGCATCGCATTGAGAGAAGCCGTGCCTGCATCCAACCCACTCCTGTTTTCCTGACAAGGAAAATGACGTTATGGAAGACACAAACAGCGTGAACACGCATGCATCAGCATCAAACAACCAATGCTATTGGAAACATCATACCCACTAGATTATCAGCAGCACAGATATTTCGTGGCCTGCTAGCATGTACTTCTCAACACAGGCACCTCTTGGATGGCAGGATGGTATGGCAAGTTTGGCCATATTTGTTCTTTCGTAGTCTCCAAGATGACTGGGCAGATGCGTCGTGCTCGACAATCGGCATCAAAAGGTTCACAGTAACCACATATGACTGCTATCCAGGAATTTGCGAGCCAACAAGACCATTTGCCAACAGCACTACAGTCTCACGAACCGTCCCTCAATCTTTTGAATTCGACTCTCCAGTCTTTTGCACTGTCATCATTTGAAAGAGAGTGCCAAACTGCAAATTCTACAGAGCCGGAATTCATTGCAAAAGCTTTGTCCAGATGTCCCTCCTGTATGGACGCCAAGAGCCTGCTCCGCATCTTCCGCGAAAAAGAACCTGCAGGACAATCACATAAAAGGGTGGGTGCCAAGGAATACAAACACATACGTATCAACAGCAATGCACATGTATCGTGATGAACGTATTCGTACAAGTATCCATGCTTGGCACACTGTGCAGCAGTAAATGCCTCATATACATGTACCAATCAAGTTGAAATGTTCATCCTTCCCCAGGATTGTAATGGTTTTGCAATCTACAACCTTCACGGGAACGCTGAGAAACCCATCTGCCGCAACCTTCAATATTTGGAGCCAACGTGGAGGCTATGTTGCGCGACATGGCTGACAAATGCTTTCACATACGCAGCTGAGCTGGATTCAGCAGGGCTTCTTCTGCTACCAAAGACCAGTCTCAGGTTCCTGACCCAGCTTAATCTCAGAACTTGAATGGCCGTTTCATTCAATAGGCACCAAACTACGTGGCTTTGATCACGTTGGATGCAAAGAGAGAGGAAGGATGCATGGAAATGTTTGAGCTACATGGGTTCCTGCAATTGCACAATGTGACCACCCAGAGACGACAAGAAGGAGTCTGTTCATCAATATCCCCAGCCTCTACTGCAGTTGCACTGGATGGGAGGCTACCAGTCGAGGTTCAGTAGACGTGCCTCACCTCTAAGATACGCTGCTTCTCCACCCAGCCAAAATTCCATCGGTGGCAAAAAGTGGAGCAAGTTCTGATCCTGTAGGGCCATCCACGAGGTGCGCACAACTGTGTCTTGTCTGCTTGGCTGCATCAACAATGTAAGGCAACGAGCGAACAGAGGGTCTCCAAAGGACGAAGACCCAAACTGCCGAACGAGCTGTTCTGCGAACGACTCGTTAACCCAATCTCCTAGTGTCTGCATGGCGTCGCAAGTGGCCATGTTCATTGTGTACAATTCAGTAAGGGCAGCCAAAGGCCATCTTACCCAAGGGTCTTGCCACACCTCAACAGCACCGAGTGTTCCGGGACACAGCTCATCACTTTGTGCCAGGAACGCAATGTGCAGTATGTCCCTCAGCTTCTGCGCAGGTGGGATCAATGACAGGTACCGAGAACCACATTCCTCCATGCCAAGAATAAGGAGCAAACACCACCCAACAGGCGTCAGGGCATTGCCATTGGCATCCGAAGCTGCAATGCCAGCATCGTACGTTGCCCCTGAGATGCTGCTTTCACCTCTTGGAACAATGAGAGCTTCGCACAGCAACCAATCCTCTGGAAGAGGCAGCCGGGTGCCGCAATCACAGGACACTCTTGGTGTCGGAACATGCATTGTTGGCACGGTAGTTTTGACAACACCGCTTGGAGTCAAATCCTCTGCCACCATAGATAGCCAGGATGCGGACAGGCTGTCAATCAGGTCTTTGGATATGCATCTGGCTGGAGGCAATTGTGGCAAGGCAGCGCTGTGTTTGAAGCCATGCGACACTGCAGCACACAAGGCTGGATGGGCATGGACCTGCTGCACAGCCTTCTTATGCGCAGCCTCAAAGACTGGCGCGACCAAAGACGGATGAAGGGCTGCTGATATTGCGCGCAGTCCCAGTGCCTCACCACAGGGAGGTAAAATCGTCAGCAAATGCATCCCAAGATCCATCTGCCCAACAGAGGCCTGCATATCAGCTGTGCCACATGTGTAACATATAACCTGCCTGTCTCCGGTACCAATGTCGTCAGCATGCAAGCAGTTCCCTGTCATTTGATCATGGGGCTGCTCCAGTTGCACAAGTTCAAGAAGTTCGGAAACCATGGTGCCCCAGCGTGTGTTCAAACTGATGCAGGCAATGCCATACAAATCCAATGCAGTGGTGCAACCTGCTGATCCTGACGTTCGAAAAGCAGCATCCTGCAGCAGGAGCAATAAACTGTGTATGGTGGTCTGTGACTGGTTTGAAGTCCACAGAGTAGGGTCCTGCGTCTGCTTCATCAACCTGACAGGACAGAATGAGGTTGATCAGGAGCACATTGCAAGAAGGTCAATCAGTTGACAGTGTTGAAGGAATGCTTGTTGTCTGCTGAAGCCACACAGTCTCCAGAGCTCATGCAATAAGTCCAGTACCACAAAGCAGACCACAGAGGAATTTGCAACTCATTCAAGCCTCAACTTGACGAAACCGTCACAAAACACGCCTAACTGAAGAATTTTCTGCCACAATTGGTTTTACAGGAATTACTTGGGGCAGCGTGAAACGGGTAAGGGGCTCCCCAACAAAGAGAAATCGCTGCCCTTGCACTTGCCCATTCACAAGCTTACTTGACTAAGGCAGCGACAAAATCAACAACTGCTGCCCTGTAAGTTGTCCTGCTTCTCTCTGAGCTGCGATTCTCAGGCCTGGAAGCATCGGTTTTGGTGGCAGTGGCACACATTTCCCCCATGAAGGAGCGCAACCATTGAGCACCCAGTGCATCAACAAGCCTTGATTTCTTGACCAGTTTGGACAGCCGGTGGCGAGGTCCATTGCGTGCAGACCAGTAAATTGACAGGCATGAAAGCACAGCTGACACTGCTGACAAGGCTATAGCACACGTCGGCAGATGTTCAGCTGGATGGACTGTTTGCCACTCTCTGTCTGCACTATGGCCATTGTGGGTGCTGTTCTTCTGAAGGTGGGAGAAAACCTGCACAAAGCAAGCATTGGCTGAGCTGCCTGATCAATTGTCTCAGCACTCTAAAATATACATGCATCCACAAAGAAAATTTAAAAGGAAAGTGCTTACAACAGCTCCAACTGCTTGTCACTGCCAGCGGCACAAACCTTTTCCACATGGCCACTCCTCTCCCAATGTTCACCAATTGGATGGAAAGAGTCATAGTTCATGCTATTGAATCTTCTAAGGCCAACAGGTGCTTCTGCATGGATTATTTTTGCATCCTTCACGTGGCAGAGGATGCGCCTGCAGACGACCTGAAGCAGTGGCCCTGTGCATTCTGGCAAAAATCCACACCCAACCCCAGAAATATGTGCCCAGAACTACACAATGGACTACGCAAGCCGACCAGTGCGTCGACAAAGGTGTTCTAAAAAGGATAATCCACATAATGCACTGTTTATTGGGATAGACAAAAGTCGAAGGGACTCTGCAGCAGGATATACAGTCACAGGGATCTAAAAGGGTGCAGGTACTGTATCCCAAAAATCACCCACGGAGGTGCTGCATACATTGACAATACCCACAAAGCTTGGTCACTTAGCTTATAGTTGCATCACGTCCAGGTGCAACTTCTCACCGTATGCAGAACAGATGGTTCCAGCCAACTTTCAGCTTCCTTGACAAGTGCTTCCACACAGCCAGGTGAAACAACGGGACAAACACCACCACCACTTTCTGAACATCCTTGTGTCTGGCTCTTGGCGATTGCAAAATCCAAAGATAAGTAGGCCTCCCTTGCCAACAAGAAACGTGTGCCACGAGACCCTTGACAACTCCACTCTTGGTCAGATTCTTGCTCCTCTAACATGGCATCGATCTCCTCTTGCGTTGGTGAGCACAGGTCACGGCATAACAGCAAGTAAGCATCGTCAAAG
>CAJHUC010001938.1:0-16130 GCA_905146915.1 Ostreobium quekettii
CAACTTCAGACAACAAGAATGATGGGGAATTGCGCTGTTGATTTGTGTCTGCTGTGCTTACTGTCAGGTCGAGCGGGCTAAGAAGTGCCTGGACTTCACTGTTACCTGCTACTTCATCCACCTTGTGATATGCTGCACATATGGGGGCTGGCCTTCCAACATAGAATGGTAAGCATGCCAAGCCCATGTCACAACATCTGCATAGGAAGTCCAATCGAGACACAGGCATTGCAGCCTCGCTCAAGAACCTTTGTCATTGGGCACATGAAAGGGCAAAGCAGGCGCCACACATTCCAGTTATTGCAAACTCTCCTTGCAGAGACACTACTTCTTAGAGCATCTTTATCGGTGGGTAATATTGTCCCGGCGGAGCTATTCGGCTATCCGAATAGCACCGCACGTCAAAAAACCATCATTAACAGTTGGGGAGCAGTAGCACCCCAATAGCTCCCCTGGAGCTATTCGGCGCCGAGCGGCGCTATTTTGGCCCCGAATAGCACCACTCGGGGCCAAATAGCACCCCAGAATAGCACCGGTGCTATTCGCGCAGAACATTGTAGTGTTGCTGTGATACTATTCGGCGTAGGCATAGCACCCACCATTGCGGATGTGTGCAGGGGAGCAGTAGCACCGGTGCTATTCGGCAAATGCCGCCTTAGTAACGTGGCACGGCAGCCAATGAGAACCGTTCCTGGATAACTCTGCCGGTGCAATAGCGCCGACCGATAGAGATGCTTTTAGGGCTGGCGCTCTTGACTCGCTGCCTTCAGCAATGCCTGTGGTCGTATCCACTTGCTGGTGCATCTGCAGCTGATACAACTCCCATAGCACAGCAACCTTGTGCTACACAGTACATCCAGCCTCATTTCAGCACCATTCTCCACAGTGGTTTGTTCTATATTAGTTTTTGTTCTGTGCACATATTTATTAGTTCTGTATGTGAATTTCACCGTTCATGCCACCTTTCTGCAGTCGCAGAGTTGGGAAGAGAACAGCAGAACGTGAGAGTGGTTGAATGCAACGAAGCAAAACAACTTGCTTGTGTTCACCTTGCAGATGAATGGGTTCTGTTTGTTGTGTGCTGGGGGCAGATGGATTGAACCAGACAACTTCCAGTCTCTCAGCCCTTCCTGAACATGAGGCTCTCCTTGCAGCGTGCCTTGATGCTCAATGTCCACCTTGAACCTGTACACGACCTGTTTTGCCCTGCAGGTGGGCAACGAACTCCTTAGGAATTGGCTTGATGGCCCTACTAGGAGAGTGGTTATGTGTTAGGAAGGAAATGCAGGATATTCCTATAGGTAGGCGAGCTGAACGTGAATCCTGCCTGACAGTGTCTTTGTGCTTTGATGCGATCCTCATCATGTTCATTCTTTGCATGCGGGAGTTGGGCATTAGTCTGGGTTGGTATTATTAGCCTGGCTGTGCTGTGTCTAGGGCATGCAAGGACTATCAAGAGTGTGGTGGCCATTGTGGGTGCTACACATTGTTCACAAGTGGTGTGTAGGTGCAACTATTTTGCATCGTCTTTACATTGAGACAATTTGCGACTAATACACTCCTAAACACTGCCATCATGATCTCATATGAGCCTGGATATTCGCAAGGTACTCGGACATCATGATATTGCTGATGTCACATATTTGGGATACCATGTACCATGAAGTTGTAAACCGATGTGTAGGGCTTTAGACTGCATTTTGCACATTGACAAAATATGTCAGCACATCTGCAAGGTCACAAGAGCAATGTCTGTATCAGTAAGTTTTTTCCTGAACTGAGGCAACTGAGGCAATTTCTGGCTGAGGGTGTTGTCTGTTGCAGACCTGATAACTAGCTGATGTTCGCAGCACAACCTTGTGCACAATAGTGTAGGCTTGAGAGTACGCAGTCAAAATCAAATGCAGCACTGCTTAGGGCATCAACACTGTCTGATTCCACCTGAGAGCTTAATGACATTGTTGCCTTTCTCAGTTCTAAGGAGAGGTTGTGGGGTTTTTGACAGGGACGCTGCGTGTGCGCAGCACCACCTCCTTTATGGGCTCGAGGCTGCAGCACATCACAGCGTCAGGCCCCAGCAGTGCCCCGAGAGGGATGGATCGAAGCCAAGGGATTCCTCTGAAGTCAGGGTCCGCACTGAGAATGTCTGCTGAAGTTTAGGTAGCAGTGTGGACACAGTTCTCAGCAGGTTGTAGAGGACTTTTGATATGGCTGTGGGTGCATGTGGCTGGTCATGCATGGGGTTGAGAGGGTCTAAGCGAAAGAGCGGGGTTGCACTCTGCTCATTTGAATTCCCCATCTTTGGATCACGAGTGAGGAGGACCAGCCATTCGCAGTAGGAACAGCAAGCCTTTGTGGCACCTGCTTGTCAGGTCAGCTGGCCATTGTAGCCGAGTGTCGAAGTTTTTTGCAATGGCCAGCGTGCTTTCCTATGCACACCATTGAGGGCAATTGCCACAGGAAGGAAGGGCAACCTAGTTTCTGAAATTTAAATGATACGGATTCCTCTTGACGGCAGTGGCCATGCAATGCACTGGCGTTTGCCTGCTTTGCGTCATGTTAAGATGCCCAGAGCTCCACATTGACGCCACGTCAGTGATGGGGCTGTGGGACTGTCCATTCTTGTGAAACCTTCGAAGTTGGCTGTTTCAATTCTGGTCGCGTGCACCCTGGTCAGAATCAGGCGGCCCGTCATCAGAATGACCCCGTGCAAGGGTAAGGGTACAGAAAATGCTGGTGTGGGCGGATGGAGATCTGTGGATTGCATACTGGCAGACCTTGCCAAAGCACCTTGAGGGCCAAGAAAGGCGATGTTTGCACCTCACCGTGACCAATTCCGCTTGCTGAGGTACTGTCTTGGACCGGTGCGTCGCCACTAGGGTGTGTGCGAATGATATTGATCCATCCATTGTTCATTTGGTAGATGAATGCTGGCAGTTACATTCGGCACTGGAAACTGTGCAGTGTTCGGGTCGCCAATACATGGGGCGCATCAGAAAAGTTAGCACACTAAGGATATCACTCAGTTGGCGACCCCTGTGATCCAGAAGTGGTGTAAGGGAGATTTCGTCAACCTCAGCACCTGCCCCCAGCAGGCTGGCGCTCAATGAGACGGAGACTCCAAAACCACCAACTAGGGGTGCTCCAGGGATTTTTGGTAGACCAAGGCACTCAGAACGCAGGGAGACGACAATGACAAAGAGAGACTACAGCTGCACCATACGCCCAAAGAGTCCACCAAAATACAACAGAGATGCCGAACACAGCGCTCGTACATGGCAGCGCGTCACGAGGGCAGACCGGAGTCAGGCACGCCCCCCAAACGACGTGAAGTACTGAGGAGCTCCCAGGTCGCTGTTGGGCGCGTGCGGTTGCTTAGGGGCTGCCCACCTGGCGGTCTGAAATGGAGCTCAGAGAGACGGAGCCATGAGGGGCGCGCAGAGGCGCCACGTGCTTGTTTGATGAGAATGTGGCTTGTGGGGGGTTACGTGGTGGCTGATCACGGGAAGTGGCACGTGCCGGGTTGAGTTGCGGTAAAACGGCGGGTGTGGCAGAAAGATTCCGTGCATCAAACGATACTCGGGTATTTGCCAGAGCTTTCGGGGTTTCAAGTACTGAGGGCACAGGGGGCGTCGTGGGGGACTTTGTATTGTTGCATTCGGCAGGGCAGCTGCAAGAATAGTTGCGTGGGGTGCGCGTGTGGCTCTCGCGGCGATCTAGGCACTCAGCCTGGCAGTCTGACCCCCTTAATTGTGTGCAACGTTCGCCACAGCCTGAGCACAATGGCACTCGACCTTCTCGAGGGTCGTGGCCAGTATGAGCCGTTTTTGAGCCGTTCTCCTCGCTGTTCAAGACCACTGCCAGTGCGGCCGTGCTGACCAAGCCTCATCACTGCACAGCCCCGTTGAGGCGGAGAGAAGCGCTTCCGTGTATTGCATCGCTGCATTGTGAACAAGGCTGCCCTGACCCGTGGGGCTGACCAGTGCCTTGACTTCGTCGACCTTGGAGCGTGGCTGCGACCTGTTGTGGCATTCTGGGTGGCTGTTGTGAGGTCTTCAATAAGGTGTTTGGGTACACGCTACATCATGCCAGCGTCACTTTGGCAGCACGCAGGAAGGACCACCAGAAATAATGGCCCAAACCAGTCGGATCCGCACGGAAACGACTCTAGGGAACGTCCCCATCCAGGCGCACCCTTCGAGGGGGCCAAGTACCCCCAAGTAGAGGAGAAGGTCGTAGGCGCTCAGCACAGGCCGAATAGGCCACTCACACAGGAACAGACTGCTGGATGCAGTCGCATGTCCCTACAAACTGCAATAGCAGTGTAGGCTTGCCTTTTGGGGCCAGAGAGAAACCCTTGCAAGCATTCTGTGCTTTGTTACGAGTGTCAAGGCATACAGTTGATCTCATATTATCATTGCACCTGTGTGGGAAACTTCCCCCCATCATCCTGAGACAAATCCCGTATCTGGAGGGGGTGTTCTCTGTGGCCTTTCTCCCACAGATCCCTAGGGCCATCAAAACGTGCCCAGAAAAAATGCTAAATAATTCGTAAGTGCTCCAACGGACCTGAAATTTGTGCCATTGTACTATACTTGACATACTGACTCCAATAAAAATGGCAGGTCAGCATAATGATCACTTGACTCTAATGGGAGTTGGGTTGTTGATTCCAATAAGCAGCTCGGTTTCCGAGCTCCCTCGGGGGACATAGCAAAAAGGGCTGTCTTGATGGCGCCAGATGTAACTTCAATTCTGCCCTCTATACATCAATCCTAGAATTGGCATAGGCCTGTGCCCCCACGGCTGGGTCATAAACTGCCTATTGTTCGCAACATGGCATAATGACCACCGTTTCACTGGGTGGATCACTTATGTGTTATGGTGTGCGACTTGTATGCACTTTAAGAATATGGTTTATATGTGAGGCATTCTGAATATATAAGAAGAAAAGAAAATGTGTTTTAGAATTCACAGAATTATTTCTCTTATGATGGGACTTTGTGAGCATGAATTTGATTGTTGTGGGAGATGCCATCCGATTCAGAGACAAATGCTATATTGGGGTCGCGCTCACAACTGAAATATTTCTACATTGCCATTGAGTGTATGGGCGCCTTTAGTCTTTATAATGTGTGTTGTATTGTGGCGAAGAGTGGGCATCTCTGAAGCTCGGTATGGCCGGTTGGTGATGGATGATGGTCCTTGTCAAGTGAAAAGGAAAGTGTTGTGGGTGCAAGGAGATTCGAACTGTTCAGTTGCGAGGGTCATTGCCACCGTCGTCTAGGCTCTTCGTTGTGGGAAGGATGAACAAATATGTAAGCCCTGGGCGTTTTGTGTGTGGTGTGGCCTTGCGCCTGGCCGTGTGCCAACCCGTTGAAGCATTGGCGATCATGGATTCGCACTTCTTGTGTGCACTCCAAAGGGGGCCGTTTGAATCGCATCAATGGCCATTTCCTTCAAGGCTGGGCAAATCCGCCCTCATTCCACCCCGTCCGACTCGCCCCCATCCGTTCCCTGCAAACCCCCCTTCAGGGTTGCCAGGGCCGGCGCTCTTCCCCGCAACATGAGTGGCAGCCAAACTCGCCTTGCAGAATGGGACAGCGGCCGCCCCTCTTTCCTTCCATGGGGTTAATTTTTGCGCACAGCCTTCTCCTATCCCGTGCCCCTTCACAGAGCCGCGCAGACTTCGGAGCCTATATCTGCCCCTCATTGCGGGTGGGTGCTCTTGTTCGTGCGGTTGTACGACCTGATTCCATCTTGGCAAAATGAAAGGCCCTGATGAATCCTCTTGATCCCCCCTACAACTTCCAGGCAATCTCCTTGGGGTTGCCATTGCGCTCGCATGGTTGCGGCCCCTTCCCGTGGAGCCCAATAGCCGGGGAGCAACCTCCCTGGGGTATCATTGGACACTGGTCCGTTTTCTCAACATAGGTCCCTCTGTATGGGCATCCTGGCTCAGTTTTGCAGGGGGTTGTGCACGCGCGCCGCGCTTTGCCTTGCCCAGGGGACTGTGGTGCCGGTGGTCGAGATGGTGAACGCCGCCATTAGAGGCATGACGCTTCGTTGGTGCTGCAGGCAATGTTGGATGAAAGAATGGGGGTTTACGTGACTTCTGCCCATTTGCTGGTCCTTCCTAGCGTGCAGATGATGTCTTGACGGCTCCTGGGCGTTTTTGAGGGCCCCCCATGTTGGAGTCTGACGATCCAATTGTCATTCGTTGTCCATGAAATCTCCAGGGTCTAATAAGCCGGTGCCAACTGCTCGCAGCACGACAGACCGGCCCCTGGGAGGGTGCCTAGTGGCGCAGTCACATACTTGGTAGCTCGTAGCCTTCACCGTCGATGGGTCCAGCATGAACCCCATTCACTCTTACACGAAGTGTTGTGTTGTACATACGAAACACCTCGTGCGTTCCCATGGAACCTGGCAGGCCAATCTGTTCGAAGATTGCCACCTAAATAGAATATTTCACCAGCTGCCCCAGCTATTCTGGCTTGGCCCTTCCCGAATGAAATTCTGCAACATTCCCATTACTATTATAATCCCACAGATAATACCGCTCCCTCTCGACTCCCCCATTGCATCTATGCCAGCGCCCTTCACCCGTCCACCAACCAATGTTCCTAGGGTCCCTACCCGCTACCCATCTCCCTCACTCCTTCCTCTACCACCTCTACCGCAGCTCCCGCCAACTGCCCCATTAACTATACGCCCCCCTCTCATTCGTTCGTGACTGTGCCTTGATCGTTTCTCCGTACCAGCCCAACGCCTCATCACCACAGAACGAACCATATTCTCGTTCTGGCCCTCTTGGGGTACTAGAATAGCGCGGTGAGGAGTAATCACGCAATACTCGTTATTATAAAAAGAGGTCCCATTATTGGTGACCCAAAAAAGGATATTTGCATGCTTGGATGTCTGTTGGACGATCGCTGCCCGCTTACCTCTTCCTCTTTGTCGCCGCTGTTGTTTTTGGTCGTTGACATCGTGGTGGCCAGCCGGTTGTGCATAAATTCTGAACCTCAACTGACCTACCAGCTGAGGTGGACAGCATTTGGTCCTTTTGGAAGACTCATGTTGAGATTGTGGATCTGTTGAAGTTCCATTAGCACATGATGGATTCGTGGCACTCTATGGCTTCATGTTCACTGCAATCTAATGATTGAAAGGGCGGCTGCCATTATTACGCTTGTCCAGGAGTAAAAGTTAGCAGGTAAACACATGTGTCCGGGTGATCTGGACACTACCAATCCACTCCGCAGTCCTGTTGTATAAGTCAGTATGACTAAAGAACATTCTGTCAGCTCTGTTTACTCGAATCTCACGTATTTTTGCAGGATGCAGTGACCAATTTGGTAGCTTTGTAGAATTTGTTCAATCTCATTGGCGCAAATTTTAGCAAGCATTGCCCAAAGACCTTGAGGGTGCAGAATGCAATATGTCCAGCTTCATTGTTTGATTTGGGCGTCACACGTGAGCCTGTTTTGTCCCAAATGCCCCAACTGCAGTTTAATGGGCCACAAAATCCTCTGAGAATCCATTGTGTGTTTGATTGCCTCACCATGGTAGTGCAGGTCTCTGTTACCTTGTTGGCGATGTTGAGTGTGTGTGTGCCAACAGAGTGTCTTTGCTCACCCCAATGGCACCCAATCACCAGTCCATGACGTCAAGGGCAAAACACAGTAGCCAAGAAACTGTGAGAGACATGAGAGGAAAGTTCCATGTTTACAAGGGCGTTATTGCTGCACAAGTTGCAATCCTGCCTTGAATACGCTCAAAGACGTCTGTAGGTGGATGAGCTTGCACAGCACGAACTGCTCTTTTCTTGTGCTTCTTTTGTTTTCTTTCATTCCCAAGTGTTCCACCGCACAGGTATAATACTATGATGGCACCCCATGTAAGGGCTTCAGGTGCCCTGCTTCTGTTGCTGGGATGCCATGACCAGCAGCTCGCCCCCTTGTCATAGCAATGATATGGGCGTTGATTTGTCATGTTTTTGGTGAAATCGAAGGACTGAGAGCACATACTTTTGTTGGCAGACATAGCAGCAAACTTGATGGATGAAATGTACAAAGGGGAGTAGCATGGCAAGCAAGTGCACCCCCCGGACTTGAACAGCGTGCTGGGCAGGGCATGGGAGGCAGGTGGGCATCTTCGGGACTTCTTCTGCTCCTTTGCAAGTTCAATTTTCTTCCCTGTTTGCCTTGGAGAATATTTATCAAAATATGAGATGAGCAGCATCATCTGCAGTGGGTTGCTGGGCAGTGGGTTGCTCGCAATGACTGTCTTGGCAGCTGTCCCTGTGTCCTCTGGTGTTATTTCAAGTGTTTGCCACGTGTTGCTGAAAGTTGACAACACAGCCTAAGCAATTTCCAAGGGGAGAAATGCATTTTTCTTACTGTTTGTCTTTTGGTTTCCTTATTGCAACCTGCTTGATTCCTCAGCAGGAATACCAAAATGGAATGTCCCCTGCGTTGTCATATCAACTGGATTGTGTGGAAGGTTTGCCCTTGTGTGCCCACTGCCCTCAAACGTGTGCGTGGCATTATGGTGCTCCACCACGGCTGCTCTGTTTCCCTTTAGGGAATAATTTCACTCAACTGGTGCTTTCGATATGTCTGTGCAACGAGTGCTTTGGAAATTGCATTCATAGTTGTCCATTCATAGCCTGCTTGCTTTGCATATTTGGCATGTTGTGGGCTAGTGTAAATGGTGCTCTGGAAGGGAACACACAGGAAACAGTGCTGGAGACAAAGTCTTGCATGTAATGTAAGGATTTTGAGCGGCAAGCTCATCTCTTCACAGGTGTTGAAAAGATTATCATCACAGCTGGAAACCTGTCGATGGCGCGTGAGGCTCTTGACCTCGCAAGGACGGATGGTACGTCATCATCCGCTGGCTAAGGTATCGTTCTCAGGCTACCGGAGAACTTGCTTTGATTCCATTTGGCACCATGGCAGCATGTTGTCCTCGTGCATTTGAGGCGGTTGGAGACACTACATGCGCTACACTACACTACACAGACTATACTACATGCACTGCACTACATACGCTACACAACATACACTACACTGCATACACTACACTACTGTCAGTATTTACTGCTGGTTAGCTGGGTTCGTGGACTTGGCTCTGCTCACTGATTAAAATGCCAGCTACAGTCTCCCAGCTATGCTCCCAACTATTTCTACTTCTCCGATGTCGCATGCATTTTACTTAAATGCCCATTGCGGCATATATGTTTATAAACAAATGTGTTGGAATGGTCGTGTCTGCATCGCATTTGCAAGTGTTGTTATGGGCCTTTCAGGGTGCTGGAAGAATATCCACGGTGCATCTCATCACAACTGTGTTGATGCATGAAATCCCTGCGCTCCACCCTCGCGTTCTGTCGACTGGTGATTGCAGCCTGTCGTTCAGTCCCATTTTTGGTGCATCGCCAGCTCACCTGCGTCCCATATCCCTTATCATATGACATCAGCACAATGTGCTTGCAGCATACAGCACTATACACATACATACGAATAAGTTGCAACACAGTATTCATTTGAATCTCTAGCCCAAGAGAGATCTAGAGCGTAACCCACGCATGTGTTATTGTCTGTGCTGATGGACACTTGTGTTGTTACAGTGAACATTTAAACTTATCAATTCAGCGTTGAGAGAATGCTGCGCAGAAAAGGACGACAACGTGCATGGGCACTGCTGGATTGCTCAGCATCAAATCACAATTCACCGCAGCAACTACAGCAAGGGGCGTCCAATTAATTAGTCAAATGAATACATTGTTCAGCATTGCGCGCAAGTCGCCTGGTTGAAGTGGTCATGGCTATTAGCACATCAACGTTGCGTCATGCCTGTCAGTACATGTACATATTTGTGTTGCAATGAACAGTGACCGGCGTTGGAAAATCTAAGCGCTGCCATAATTGACCAAGTGCGCAAATGCACGTAGATCGCCTCTTCTGCACGGTGGGGGTGCATCCCAAGCGCTGTGGCGAATTCTTGTCCCATGCCGACAGCGCAGATGCCTACATGGATGCCCTCTTGGCCGTCGCGCGGGAGGGGATGAAAGAGGGCAAAGTGGTGGCCATTGGAGAGTGCGGTCTGGGTGAGGTGGTTTGGCAAGCCGCGGCTTTGAGTAGCCTGCATTGAATGGAGTGCATAGTAGAGTACATTGTGGAGTACTGGAATGCATGCATCCAAGACGGGGAACGACAAGATGTTGGCAATCAGGTTACGTGGCTTGGCTGAGATCCCAGGGCTTGAAACGGTGACTTGAAACTGGCTGGGTCAGCGAATGTCCGCCGCTCCCATAATACGTCTTTGAGACTAGAAAATGCGAAAATGATCCGAATTTGTTTCGATTTAGGGCGGAAGTCATTAGTATTGGAGGTGCCTCCAGCGGCCCCTGCGCACGTCCTGCACAGGCCGGCTGACGGCGGCTGCCTGAGTGCTTATAGCGTTGAGCAAGAGTTTATCATAGCCACCCCCTGTCGGACCCCAAACTTTCCACATATCTGAATCAGTGCGCATGCCCCGCCTTTTACAATACTAATGCGTTCGGACATAATGCCCATGAGCAGCAACACGCACGGTGTTACCCGGTGTGGCGATGGCGGATAGAGTTGCTACCGCATGCAAAATGCACAAAGCTGCAATACTTGAAAAAAATCGTTGAAATTCGGCTTCCCCACTATAACCTTTTTGACAATATTGCGCTTGGGCGTCATGATGTCCGTCAGAGATTAAGGCATTGAGTAATATTTCTGGAGGCTGTGGCGATGCTGTGCGGCATTCGCAATTGACGTTGTTGAATTTGTAAGGTTTTTCATTTTCGAACTGGGCGTTTGTCCTGGATGTAGTGCGAACGCTATCAGACGAGAGGGACAGGGCCCAGGACGAGGATAAAAATAAGCGAATGCTACAAATTGTGGAAGTCACCTTTTGCTTTTCTTGAATCCTCGCTGCAGTGAAAACTGCAGAACAGTGTGGCACGCTATATGGAGGGCATATCCTGGGATACGGCCATATCCTGGATATGTATATCCAGGATACTCAACTTTTTTCCGACGTGTTCCTGGATCCACATCAGGGGAACAGTGGGCTCGGCTGCAGCAGGCCGAGAGAGCATCGCGCTGAATGTCGGCCCTCTGACAACAGCGCCGGAATCCGCAGATCCTGAAGTTGAGACCAGCGGGGCGCCAAGAATCTTGCCGGGGGCGGTCATACAATGCGCGGAGCCATGCACAATACGATTTAATCACCACAAGCATGCCGTACGTAAAGTGTATTGTGGCGTCCCCTTTTCTCTGCAGACACAAAGTACCTGATGCGGACAAAACAACAACACTGCGCATATTTGCAGCATCTGCCAGTTACCTTTTTTCTTTCTGAGATTTTCGCTGTGCCGATTTCTTGAAAGCATTTGGGCGCCCGGGTCGTGGATTTGCGCGCATGCTGTCCCTATATGCACAACATGGTACTCTTGACTGCAGGCTTGGGAACTGTGGCACTTGGGGCCTGGTGGTCCAGCAGATGTACAGAGTAAGCAGCAGCAGTGAGCGAGGGAAGGAAACGGTTTGAGCTGTAGTTTTTTAATCTGCAACACATTGCCATGTCTAACTCCTGCCTGCAGTGTGGTCAGTTTGCCGTTTAGGGCGTGCTGTCTATCTGTTGAATGCATTTGTCAAACCAAAAACACGAGCCAGACGATGGCCGGATAGAGCCTCCATGCGGATGGCGTCCGTCAAGGATTCCCTGTGAGGGCCATGGCCACGGGCAGTCGCTGTACCCCAGCAAAGGGAACTCTGTCCAGCCATACCCACAGCTTCATTGGTGGATGGATCGACTCGATGGCTCGCCGTCGCTGAATCGGTGGTTATCGAAAGGTGGCTGGCTAACACTGGGATTTATTTTTCCGTATATGGCGCTTTTCTCCGATGCTTTCGATTCCTGCGAATGCAGGCGATGCCAGCCGTATGTGGGCATTGGGTCTGGCATTTGAAGAGGGTGCAGCGCATGAGCGTTGACGCCAGTTGTTCCATCACCGACACGCAGGCTTCCTTTCTGTGACGCAATACGACAGGCGCATTTGTAGAGGCGGCTTCAAAATCGTCGCAGTGGCCCCCGCCCATCTCCGCCAAGCCAAAAAACAGCTGCGGGCAAAAGGGAATGCCGTGTTCAAAGTATTACATGACGACGCTCAACGGTCGTGTCGTGTTCGAACGAAGTGTCCAAGTGTGCCTTTCTGGTCGCAAGCACGAGCAATGGCCACGAATCAAACGCTGAAGAGAGTTGCCACTGTGCATGGCATGTCTTCTCCACCGGCGCATTCACGTGGCGTCAGAATTGCGGCCTCGCTCCACATGGGATGCACGACGCGGCATTGTGCACCCGGCCTTGCTCTTGACTGCCAATCTCTCCCCGCACGTTGGCATGTGAAGCGGCCCCGGCTCTACTAGATGCACTGCGCCTTCCACCTGATTCGCGCGGGGGAGGGAAGCCGTAGCCCCCCTCCCCCGCGCACACACACAAAGATGGTTAATAACCGCTCTCGCGACACGTCAATTATACTGACGGCGAGTGCGCGAAAGGGGGCAACCAGCTAATGCCCATGGGCCTGCCGCGCCGCTGCATCCGCAGGCGTCGCCCCACGTGCTGCTTTCGCAAAACACACGTCTGTGATCCTTGGCCCCTGAGAGGGCCTGGGGCACGTAGCTGCCCCGGGCCCGTGGGCGGAACCTGGATACTTCCCTTGCATCCACCGTCTCCCGTGCCCCACCCACGTGGGTGGACCGGGCCCTCGGCCTGTGGCCGAATATCCGTATCCAACATGCATCGCCCCTCAGGGGGCTCCAGCCCCCATTTCGCGCACGAATCCAGCCCTACGGCCGCTCCCCTCGGCCGAACACCCCTACGGACAGCAAATCTGCTATTCTTCTTCTCGGAGGTGTGTCCCCATTCTAGTCCTACGGGCCCTACCTTACCGCCTCGTTCCTGCCCGACCAAGGGGAGGCCCCCTCTCTTCCCCACCCCCTTGGACACACCTCCTCAAGCTGGCTGACCCCGGCCTCATTTTTTCCTTTTCTTTTTTTATCCCCCCCTCGACCCCCTGCCTCTCGGCCTCCCAGCCCGTCCATCCAGGCGCGGGGGTACTCCAATATCTCTCTCACTTTTATGGGCCAGCCAGCTCTAAATCGCAAGCGACCGTAGCCACATCGTGCACCTTATAAGTAGCTGTCTCGATGGACGGCCGGCCTCCCCCTCTCGAAGAAGAACGTCGGTCTTTGGGTGCTTGACGTGCGCCAGCTGCTCTGTGAGGCCGGCCGCCCGCCGAGGCTGTCCGCCGCCGCGCGCTGGAGACCTCAGCCGCCGCATCTAACGCAGATGTCACGTAGCACCTTCGGAGGCGTCCCCAAATTTTGTCATGCCATTGGCTCAACCCTCTGGACACGGCACTCATTCGTTGTTCGGAGGACGGGCTGCTAAATGTCAGCTGTTTATCCTAAACTTTTGGACATGTGAATCCCATTGTGCCGCACGGCGGATTGATGCTCATGGTCTGATGGTCGTAGACTTGCGAATCACAACGATTCGACGAATCGACTGTGTTGTTTGGCTCACCGCCGTTGATTCATTCGAGCGGTTCTTGCGTACACAGAAAGGTCTATCAACTGCAAATATGTTCTTGTGTGTACAGGCCCAAGCACTCCCCAATGAGATGGTGTCTGCAACCAGTAATAGGGAAGAAGCAAAAGAAGCGCCAAGGTAGGCGTGGCCTGCTACTGAGGACACAAAAGAAGTGGAAACAACGGGACAAGAAGTTGGGAAACACTGAGAAAGAGGAACGGAATTCATCGTGGATTTGGGCCGATTTGTCTGTGACAGATGTGGTCTATGACTTGTGTGCGTCTGAGATTTTTCTTGCCATGCTTTACCACTGAAGCTGTGGACCGCCGTGCTCATGTCCTGCTGCAGCTTTTATTGCAACATCGGATCACTGATAGGGCATCGTGCTCTGATGATAGGGTATCCCATCAGCGGACTGTATATTTGTCTCTGTCCTGGACATTTTTAAGAAGCATGTCTTGAATGCGAATTGCTCTTGATCCAATTTGACATCGGGCCTCGTGTTTGCGAATCGGTTGGAGGGTTCGGCGCCGGAATCTGGAGCCTAGATTCTGGGCAAAAATGGCCTGATGAGTTCTGGATTTGGGACTCTAAAGTCACTGGACGAAGTGTACGCCCGTGCACACGCAGCAACCTGACTGGGTACTCAAGGGATCTATGGATGTGGGTTCGGAAAATATCTAGCATGGGGCAGAAAGAAAGCGACACTAACCAAGATTCGTGTTGATGTGGCTCATTGTTGGAGGGTTTGGGGCGTCCATGAACTGGTTTCAGTCTACTTACATTTGGAACGTTGGGCGGCAGTGCATTGGAAGTTTTGCCACAAGACGGACAGTATTTTTGTGAGTTGAAATTGGGCGAACGACCGTTCTGTGGTCGTGTGACGATGCTCCGAGTTTCTGGCGGGAGTTTTGCAATTTGCTGGCTCATGCCCTGGATGATGCTGGGGGCGGGACCAGCGATTGGAAACGTTTGTGTGTCAGCAACAGTTTGGATGCTTGAAAAAAGCCCGCCTCATTTGGGTGCAAATGAGCTTCTCTCGGTTTGATGGTGTTAGGCCAATTGCTTCCTGACATTGTGGAACCAAGGACATCGATGTGACTTTGACCAGCTTGTTCTGGCCCGAATCTCCTTGTTTGAATAGCGCGAGGCGCCCCAATTTTGTCGCGTGCTTGTGGGCGTTCGCGAGGAGAGCTTGTGGGCGTTGGAGAGGAGAGGCGGTTGCTTGCTCGTTTTCAGCAGCAGTGCCTTGATTGTGAGCCCAACTCTGAGCTGTTGGGCAAAGGTGTACTTGTTGTTCGGCATTTTGTCTTTTCGACCACTGTTTACACCACCACCTGTGGACCTGGACCGCGGCCCGCGCCCTCAAAAATCCCGCTCCTTCATTATCATGAAAATACGGTACGTCGGCGCAAGGGTGAACGGCGCATCTTTGATAGCTGGATGGAGCGCTCACACTGATGGGTTTTCGGATTGAGCACCGAGTGCTGCGCCCACATGCGTTTCCACAAAAAAAGGAGCCATGCATGTTCCGCAGCGTCACGAAGTGACGAAGCGATACCAATTAAACGAAAATTCCTTGAATATGCACATTACATGGCGCCTTTTGCAGGATTTCTTGAATGCAATGCATTCCGGTGGAGACACGACAGGAAGCGTGGCGAAGCTGTGCCGCTGGCCTAAGAACAGCTGCTGGCGGCGGCTGCCGGCATATCTGCAGCAATTGATGAGGTCGGTTTCTGCTGGCCTGGCGAGAAGGGAGCACTCGCGCTTGCCAAGCATGAGGGATATGGCTTTCTAAGCGCAAATGCGTCTAAATGGCAACTTCGGGAACGCATATGGTTATGTTCGCACATTTTCATGGGCACACAAATGGCGCTACAGTATGAAAAGGAATGACTTGTGCAAGTGGGCATCGTGAATAGCATGAAGACGCAGCTAGGTGTAACAACCTGCTGTGAGCACATGGAAGATGCAATCTAAGTAACTCATTCCAACTTTGCGAACGTTATCGGGTTGAGAGGCAGCTGTACATTGAGCTGTACGGTTCAGATCACCTCTCCCAAGTAATTTAAATTGGTTTTAAAGTTCAACTTGACAGTAAACATTGAAACAAGCTGAGGTGCAAGACAGCTGTTTTATTGATGTGAATTATAGAATGCGACCAAATGGAAGTGAGAATTTTCTCTTTTGCGAATTCTCCTGAGAATATTCCATTTCCATATCATTATGTTTAAATGAGAATGCAGTCGTTCTCGAATGCCCGTACATAGGCAAATTCACAAATGGTAAAATGTATCATTTTGCACAGATGTGGAACATGCAGGGAGGCACTGGCGAAGCCCCTCCAAGACTGCAGGATGCAATGAAAGTTTTGTCGAGTATCGGAACAGAACCGGCAATTTGCGAACGAGCCCGGGAAATCCAAATCTGAGTGTGGACGCGAAAACGAGACTGATAATGAGAGTGCATGTACTGGAAATGGGCATGCAGTT